>JAADYK010000162.1:0-32792 GCA_023338225.1 Halophytophthora batemanensis
AGGTGGCGCCACACAGGAGATCTGGGGCGGTCCGGGACGGCTCGACGACCACCGTTCGGTGGCGTGACAGGTACACGAGCCCGGTGAGCGAGGAAGGCTCTCTCCATCGCCACCAAGTCGAGCACAGGAGGAATAGGGTGGCCAAACCGCGCGAGAGCGGCCGCCGTCTGCAGTACAATGTCGCCGCACCAGTGGAGGCGGAGCGGCGGCAGCGCGGACACAAGCGGAGGTAGTCGACTGCGGTGGTGAAACTGTGTCCTAGCGCGCAGCAAACGGGGATCTCATCCTTGTCATGGGTAAATGAGGAGAGCAGGCGGAGCTCGAGGCACGCGAAGAGGCTAGACGCCGTTGCGGTCAGCTTGCTTTATGAGAGAGAAGGCGGAGAAGCGCACTTCTCCCTCGTTCTCACATGCATAGCCAACTCACTTCAACTTGGGTTCACGTATACGGTAGACTGTGCCCAAAACTGTTCGAGTAGACAGGAACAGAAAGCCCAGCAGGAAGAAATGGAGCCACCGTGCCATCGCTGTCTCGCCCGTAGAGCAGGAGAGGCAGCACACGGTGCAAAACCGCAGTTTGGAGCCTCGGACTGAAAGGCAAGCCCATGCATCAATCACTGAGGATCTGTGGAATATTCTCCGATCGGAAGACAGCCTGTTCCGAAGCAGCGCGAGTTGGTTGCGGGTGGCGAGTCACCTCACCTTCTTCAGAGCTACCTTGTGTATGTTGGCTTGGACTCTAGCATTGCTGCACCACGCCGCGACTCAACGCCACTACTGCCTGCCATATGTGCGACCAAAGCAAGGCAACTCCAGGTCTCGGGTGAAGCCTTAACGGCGAATCTCCCAGGGACGCTTGGTATCTCGCAATGGACTACCTCAATGCTGCCACCCCGCAATTCGCAACTCTCTAGCCATCATATTTGCTCACCACGGCATGGGAAGTCCTTGTTCTCTTGTTTGAGATGCTGAAAAAGACGCTGGGTTGTCCCTAAAACCACTCAGCCACGGTAAAGCGCCGGTCGCGAAGTGAAGTGCTGACAAACGTGGTGGGCCCGTGTTTCGCCTTCGCCGGTATTGCTGCAGCTGCCTTCGTCCACGCAGATCGTACTACTTGATCCGGCGGTGGCAATTCTTTCGCTGACGCCAGCAAAGCGAGTCAGCCAAGTCCGCCACCACGAGGTGTTTTACACGCGACAAACCGCATCTCGTCGTCTTGCATGCCGTCTGCGTTGCCCACTACTTCATCCACCAAATCCTCCTCTCGCCCATTGTTAGCCACCAGCTGCATCATTTCCCTGGTGGTGCCCTCGCTGCGAACCCAAGGCGGCCACTGTTCATCAGTAGTACCAAGCAGGAACTTAGCGAAACGCGGACAGCGCTGCAGCATATGCCTCTTGGCGCGGACTACGCGACCGGAGTGAATTGTCTGCCTCTTACAGTAGAAGCAAGTCGTGCTTGAGGATTGGTTGGAGTGTGAACCTTTCGAAAGCCAGCGCCAAACCAGAGAGGATCGGCGTCCAGGCCCTGTTGCTGGCCTATCACCATTTCGCGTGGGTGTCTCGCGCGCTTCGCGTCGGGCACCGTCGCAGCGCCGGACCAGTTGAGGCCAACACACATTTTCCGGGACAGGGATGCCAGCGCCGCGCCGCGCTTTGTAAACACGCCTGCCAATCTTTTCTGTGGTCCCCTCCTTGAGGACCACAAGCCGGACGTGGCATTCCACCGCAGCACGGAGCTTCTCGAGGTCGCGATGGCGCACGCGGTCCCAGTGGTCAGGTGTGGGGAATCAATGGCTGTTGTAGACGAAATGCTGGCTCTCGTGTACCTCGAAGCTCATAGCGTAGCGCGTGGAATAATCGTCCACCTCCAGCTTTCGCTGTGCAGGGACTCTGCTCGCCTTGAACACTGTGCGCGAAGACGGCCACAACTGGCCCGTGAAGTGCTCCGCAAACCAGGCAGTTGCATGCTCGCATTTCGAGGAGCTGCGCCGGCACTGCGGGCATGCACGAAGGTAGGCGAGCGACATCGAGAAGATGTGGCCCAGCAGGCAGCGTACCTCCACCGTGCTTGTCGGCGACTCCCAGCCTGGCGACACAAGCGTGTACTCGCGGCGATCGAGCTCGGCGCGGACGGCACCGGCGTCTCTCCTTGCCATTTTGTGTGGGACACATGAATGTTCGGTTGGACGCGCCACGGTGGCGCGTCACGGCCAGCGCGCGCCGCGTCGCCCCCAGGACTGTATGAACAAAAAAAGGTTTATACAGGGCTGGGATCTCGAGCAGCCAATCAGATTCTGCCATTTCGTTCTCCTTCTCAGCTGAATCTAGAAGTGATAATTTTTGAAAAACTGCACGAAGCTCGCAAAGGTTTGAACTAGAGTAAACAACTTGAATGTAGGTGGTCCACCCAACAGTGCCAAACCTTATGAAGAAGCCGTCAAAACCTGCGAGAATTGCTGTCCCTCATCACTGCAATACCTTATATTCAATGGAGCGCCAAACCTCGGATATTTGTCATTCAGCTTCAGAATGTCCGAAATCAATCAATCAGAGAGAGCGGAGGCCATTCTTTTCTGCAAATCAGAGTGAGAGGCTGTCTGCTTTTCCTCCAATGACAGCGGAGATTGGCGCCCGCTCGCCTTCGACTAAGTGCTTCAGTCTGTCCGAAACGGACTGCCCATTTCGGACAATCTGAAGTGGAGCCTCGATTCTCGCACTCTGATTGGCCGAGAAAGAGCTCTCCTCCTCCTTTTGAGGATTTCACGAAAATAACCGCTTTTTGGCGGAACCTTCCATTTTACGTGGGATACATGGATATTCGATGGGTGCGTCACGACCGGCGCGCGCCGCGTCATCCACCAGCCCTATATAAACATACAAACGTTTATCTAGGGCTGGGTCTCGAGTAGCCAATCAGATTCTGCCATTTATGCTCGTCACACGTATGGATGTGTGACGTGTGCGGGTGATCAGGTTTGAGGAACTAGGGATCCTGTCAGGGTCAGTTTTATGTCTTGGGATGGGATGGGACTGTCAATCAGATCACAGGATTCGTGTGACCTCGGCAAAAGTCATAGTGGTGGCACCCCCTCCCGTCCCAAAAAATCGTCGTATGCCACGGGACGGGATTCCACACGATTTTCAGTGGTCCGCAAGTACTATTGGCGAGTGGCCATCTACTCGCAGCGAAGAAGCTTCAGAAAGGAACGATGGAGGGCATCGTGCAGCGCGTAAGCGACGCTGCTGAGGACGACAGTGACGACACGCTATGCGCTTGGCTCGAGAAATGTGGCGTCAAAAATATGAAGGCGGCGTGCCACCACTTTAGAGCTGCTGTGCGTGGGAACGGTGGACTGCGCGACAACAAGAAAGGGTATATCGATGCGCTTATGGAGGTTGTGTCTGCGAAGCGCGAGAGCACTGCCATCATTGCCGAGGGAGGCAGCAAAGCTGTCGAGCCTCCCATTACACCAAAAGGACCACGTCGAACGCAAGACTGCCCATTGCGACTGATCAACGTGCTCATGTCTGATCGGTTTTGCTGGTGCTTGGAAGACATGAACGCCACTCCGACTCGCTACCAACTTGATGCCGGATCTATCAATGGCAACAATGTATTTTGGAAGGAAGTACAGTCGGAGTTTGTCCTAGACAAGGAGGAACATCGCACTACCATCAGCGACGACGAGCGTGTCACAGGTTACAACCTCGGCTGCATCCTTAACCACGACAGCATCAAGTTTCAGCAGATGTGGAAGGGCATCACGTCGAAGTACGCTAAAGCTTATACAAGGTCCAAGGCGTCAGGATCTCACGACCCGGGTTTCTTCAATTACTGCAGCGGGAGCCTGGAAGTCCTATATCTGCACTGTCAGCTCCAGGCTTGACCACACGTACTGGCTAGTGTGGAGGGTAAGCTTCCCAAGCGTGTGCATGTAGACACGCTCGTTTCGTCGTGGAGTGCCTCTGGGGGTTCCAGTGAGGAGAGTACGCCGTCCAAGCGCCGACACATCGACGCTAAGCGGGTTCTGAGTATGATGGAGAAGCATTTCGAGAAAAGCGAGGCTAACACGGTGAAACATAGTATTGCCGCCTACTCGGAACTGGAGAAAGTTCTAAGCACCTACCGTCTCGCCAAAGATATTGGTTTGAGTGACAGCAATATTGCACTGCTGCAGCACAAGGTCGACAGTTGCTTCGCGAATGTGCGCAGGTTCAGTTAGATGTTGCTCCCGACAGGCCGAAGCAAATGAAGAGGCTTGATCTTCTCCACCACCTCATCTCGTAGGTGTGTGCTTCCGCTTGTCTCGACCCATGGTTCGGATGGTTTGAATCCCAGTATTGACTCGATGGTTATGCCAGACTGGTCAACGAGACCGAGAGCAACATACTCACCCAGCGCGTCAAAAGTCTCCACACTGCAAACGCTGCTCGATCACGAAGTTGTGCAATATGACTGCACACATAATCACTTCGGAGCAGCGAACGAGGTCGGCACGAAGCGGTCGCGCAAAGACTGGCCATTTCGCGTTCAAAAGACCGAAAGCCATCTCGATGCAGATGCGAAGCTGAGAGAGGTGGAAATTGTATGCGTCTTGATGTTTGTTGGCGGTCTGGTTCTTCAAGAATGGGGTGAGCACCCTATGTGTGTATGGGTAGGCGTTATCGGCGATGATGTACAGTCCTCTCTCGAAAAGAAGACACTGTGGTAGCGAGGAAGCTATCTCGGTAGGCTTACACGTTGATGCCGAAGCACGAGTAGTGACCGCTATAGTACGCTCATGGACTTGTTCCTTCACATTCGGTCATGCGCGACGACTGAGTTTGACAGAGCCAGTTATCTAGACAGCCTACACACCCTGTGAATATTCCCTCGGTGCTAAGCACCTTGAACGCTGCCAATGTTGCCTCGCGTTCAGTATAAGATTCCGGGAAGCGTATTTGCAGACACTCGTGCATGTTGATGGCGCCAATAACCTCCTATAGAACTCGATAGAGCGACGCTTGACTGATTCCACCAACGCGTCGAATATCGTGAGCCGCTCCACCCCCAAGAAATCGGAGCATGATCTGGATCTTGTCGATCGTAGAAATTCTGCCTCGATAGCACCAAGAGTGGGGACGCGCCGGAATAGCCGGTGCAACCAGCTTTACAAGCCTCTCCAGTGCGACTGGCGTCAAACGATAGCAGGACTCGAATTCGCCTTCACACACAACAGCATGTTGAGTTCTCGGTCCCAACGAATCTTGACTCGCAAGCTCATCGAATTGCGCCGCCGGCGGGGCTGATCTACCAATATCAACGCCACTGCCAGGCAAAGGGGGTCGGCTTCTGCGTGCACCATCGCTGAAATGCTTTGATGTCGGTCTTGTTGCCTCTTCGGTGTGCACCGTCCAGAAAGTAACCAACGGGTGTCATGGACCGTAACCCCGAGTAACTTCAGCCCAGTCGAGCTTAGAAAGTTCATGTGGATCACCCTAGCCCCGGGCGTTAAAGCGCGTCTGGGCGTTAGGCCCCGTCGTGCGAATCTGTGGAGATCAGCCTTCCAGTGCCGCCTCATTGCCAGAAAGCGCCCAAGCAGCAAGACTACAGGGAAGACCAGACGAAAGCGCAGGAAGATGCCGACCGTGGGCGTGAAGCGTGACGAGCTGTTCGCGGCCCTGGGCCAGACGTACACGGACGAGGAGTTCGACGTGCTGTGCTTTGAGTTCGGCATCGAGCTGGACGATATCACGAGCGAGAAGCAGCTCAAGCAGCGCGAACAGGGCGGCGACAAGGACCACTCGGCCCACTCGGACGACATCATCTACAAGATCGACGTGCCGGCCAACCGCTACGACCTGCTCTGCGTCGAGGGCATCGCGCGCGCGCTGCGCATCTTCCTGGAGAAGGAGCGCCCGCCCGTCTTTCAGCTGGCGCCGCGCGCCGCCGGCCCGCACCAGATCACCGTCAAGCCCAGCACCAAGGTGCGTACGCCCCCATTGGGGTATAGTGGCGTTGATAATGCTCTGGTGATGGCAGGGCGCTAACCAGGCGGTGCGTGTACATCTGTATGCGTGGATCTGTGGTTTTGCGTGTAGTTGGTGCGTCCGTTCGTGGTGTCGGCCATCCTGCGCGACGTGCAGTTCACGCAAGAGCGTTACGACAGGTGCGTCTTGCTTGATGGTTTGGTATTGCATTGTAGCTATGCGTTACTAGCTGTGCTTCTACTGCACAACAGCAAGCTTAGTGCTATGTGTGTATGTCTGGGTACAGCTTCATCGACCTGCAGGACAAGCTACACCAGAACATTTGCCGTCGACGGACGCTGGTGGCCATCGGCACGCACGACCTGGACACTGTCGAGGGCCCCTTCACGTACAATGTACGTAACCTCTTGACAGATACGTGCTCTACTGCATCAATGCGACCGTGACGTTGACTGCTGTGGGGCTTATTGCACTCTGATAGGCGCTGGCGCCCCACGAGATCAAGTTCGTGCCGCTGAGTCAGACGAAGGAGTTTGAGGCCAAGGAGCTGCTAGACTTCTACCGCACCAACGTGGATGTGAAGCACATCAAGCCGTACACGGACATCATCTACGACTCGCCCGTGTACCCGGTGATCACGGACAAGAATGGCGTGGTGCTGTCGCTGCCGCCCATTATCAACGGCGAACACTCCAAGATCTCGCTCGAGACGAAGAACGTCTTCATCGAGTGCACGGCCACGGACATCACCAAGGCCAAGGTGGTGCTCAACACCATGATCGCCATGTTCTCCGAGTACTGTGCCAAGCCTTTCACCGTGGAGCCTGTGCAGGTGATCTACGAGGACGAGAGTGTGAGTCCAAGCGAACTTACGCCCAACCTGAGCCAGCGCAACGTCGAGGTGAACGTCAAGGACATCTACTCGATGCTCTTTGGCAA
Source organism: Halophytophthora batemanensis (assembly GCA_023338225.1). NCBI lineage: Eukaryota > Oomycota > Peronosporomycetes > Peronosporales > Peronosporaceae > Halophytophthora > Halophytophthora batemanensis. Next base: position 6,911 of record JAADYK010000162.1, read on the forward strand.
GGGCGAGCCTGTGGACCTGGACATGGCGCGCATTTGCAAGCTCTGCGATAAGATGCAGCTGAGCGCCACGCCCTCCAGCGACGGCCAGAAGCTGGAGGCTGAAGTGCCCATTACGCGCTCGGACATCCTGCACCCGGTGGACGTGATCGAGGACGTGGGCATCGCTTACGGCTTCAACAACATCCCGCTCACCATCCCGAGCACGCAGACCATTGGCATGGCGCAGCCACTCAACAAGCTGGGCGACCTGCTGCGTGAAGAGATCAGCCGGGCGGGCTACATCGAGCTGCTCACGCACGGCTTGTGCTCGCACGCCGAGAACTTTGAGTTCCTGAACCGCAAGGACGACGGCAAGAGCGCCGTGGTGCTCTCGAACCCAGCCACCATTGAGTTTGAGGTGGTTCGTACCTCCATGCTGCCGGGTGTGCTTAAGACTATCCAGAACAACAAGTCCATGTCGGTCAAAGATGGGCTGAAGCTCTTCGAGGTCTCGGACGTGGTGCTCAAGGACGACGCCTCGGATGTGGGTGCCAAGAACGTGCGTCGCATCTGCGCGGCTTACACGGGCCCCACGGACGGCTTCGAGGTCATTCATGGCCTTGTGGACCGTATCATGCAGCTCATGGGCATTCCGTCGGCGCTCGAGATGGCTGCGGGTACCAAGCAGTACTACACCATCACGGCCGCCAAGGACGCCACGTACTTCCCGGGCCGTTGTGCGAACCTGACGCTGTACAACGGAGAGGACAAGCCGCTGTGTCTGGGCACCTTTGGCGTGTTGCACCCGCAGGTACTGAGCAACTTCGACCTGCTCAACCCGACGTCTGTGGTCGAGATGGACCTGGAGCCGCTGGTGTAAACGTCATGCCAGTTCAGCCCAGCAGAGAGACTCATCCGGGGCCGAGACAACCGACAAGCGAGCGCTCAGCATCCAGGAGAGGGGTAGACAGCCAGTCCAGCGTTCCTGCAGCCACCTGAGGCCGCAACGGAGACGATGCGGGGGCTCAGCGCGGCAGGTAAACCGTGAATTCCACTTGTGCGTGTGATTTGCTCCGTGTTGGTGTTGGGCTTGGTGTCGTGTGTAGATGGAAGGCAATAGCAGAGTCGTGTCTGCGGGGACTGGAGCCATACTTGTGCTGTTCTCTCGCTATAAATATGGCAGGACCAGACGAGAACGAGCGCAGTAGGCAACAGACACCCGCTTGGAAATAGCCAACGACGACGCTGCTGGACGCACCAACGAGTTCCCGACAGCAGCAGACTTTCCCAGGCTGAAATTCGCTCTACACAGCGTGAGAGACCAACGAGAATGGACGGAGACGCGTTGGACCGGGAGCTGGCTGCGCTGGCCGACACCATCAGCGTGAGCAATCCGCTCACCTATGGCCACAAGACGGACTGGTACGTGCTCCAGTACTCTTCGTTTACCGCTTCAGAGTAGTCACGGCGATGCATGGCTCAGCTTCTCACTCTTACCACGGTCCACTCATACAGGAATTCGGCAAAGCAGTTCGCCGAACGTACGGCAAGTCGTGAAGGTGCTTTCGCCAAGACGCTGCCCAAGACATTCGTGCTGACGGAGCCTCGGCACGCCAAGAAGGGCTTCTCGGTCGTGGCAGCCGCAGCCAAGCACCCTGTGAAGCCGTTGCGGCCCAACCTGCTACTCAATGAAGACGGCAGTCGCGCTGATACCCCGCACCCCAATGCTAATGCGGCGAGCGAGTTGGCTGCGGCTGCTGCAGTGGACACGCCGCCGTATCGTATCCCCATTGCCAAGCGCAGCCATATGGAAGGGATCTTGCGTGGCGTTCCAGGCGGATCCGAGAAGCTGGCGTCCACACAACAACGTGCCTTTGTATACGACGGCGAGATGGCCGGCATGAACCGCGACAAAGACACCAGTCGCCACCGCAAGCGTGATGCCTACTCTGAGTACGTGGAGGCTCGCGCACGCTTCAGCAAGATGCACAGCGTCAACTGAAGCAGTATAAAGGTAGCAAACGCCAGCGGGAGGTAGACGAATAGCATGGAATGATTTCCGGGGCTTTGCCGCGAGTGGCGCTAGTTATTGTCCGTTGTGTTCCTGTGTTCCTGGAGTTCTGGGAGTTCGAGAGCTGAGGCTTCCGCAGCCAAGTCGATCTCAGCATCCACTTCACCTGCGCTAGCGTGTTGCTGTGCGTCTTGTAGCTCTTGACTGTCGTTTCCGTCTGCAGCAAGATCACCACTGTCACTAGACGCTTCGTTGGTCAACAGCTCTTGGGCCTGCGCCAACAGAAACTCAGCGTCGCGCACCACATGTGTCTCTTGTTCGAGCACTACACTGTCCTCTTCGAGCGGAACCGGTTGTGTGTTGACTAGTTTCTGCTCTTCGTCTGCTTGTTGCTGAGGTTGATGTTGCTCCAGAGGATCTGACCATTCTTGAGGAGCTTGAGCGAATGCTTCTCCCTCTGGAATGCACTGCTGCAGGTCCTGCGGCTCGCAGTCCAGCCCATGGATGTGGATCCCGTCTTGATCTTGTGTTGCATTTTCCATTTCCAATCCTGGTTGGGCTCCTTGTGGAAACTCTTCCGGGTCGTGGAGCGGCTGCTGCTGGGTTTCGTCGAGCTGCTCCACCTCCTGCAAGACGTGTTCGTCTTCTTGCTGATCTCGGTAGGATTGCTGCTCATGTCCACCTTGTGCTAGCTGATCCTCGGTCGCTTCTTCCCCGTCTTTTCGCTCGGTCTCTTCACTCGTTTGCTCCTGTAACGCACCAACTTGCATCTCGTCTTCGTGGTCGTGTTCTGGGTCCTCCCCAGGCTGATCTTGCTCTTCCTCACCTTTGTGATCATGCTCTAGGTTCTGTCCTTCGTCGTGTTGGTCCAGTGACAGCTTCAGAATATCAGCGCGTCGCTCCTGCTCCTGCTCGTCGTGCTGTTCGGGTTCCTCCTCGCTCCGGCCGCCCTCAGGATCACTCTCCTCTTCCTCTGTGTCCTCATCGGCTTCTGGACCCCGCGTAGATGTAACTAGAGTCGCCAAAGACTCGATATGCTCCAGCTATAAACACAGCGACATCAAGCGTCGCATCACTCGTTAGCTAGTGACCAGCATAGCGAAAGCACGTTAAACGCTCAAGCAGGTCCCCACAAAGCCTCACCTGAACTTGAGCGTCCGAGAGTGCTGCCACCAAGAAGTCACGATGGGCTGCAGCCGCGCGCTTCTCCCGTGAGCTCACGAATCGTGCAGCCTTCGCGCCGCCCTTGGCTTCGTCCCGGGGTTTCCCCTTCTTCCTCTTCTTCTGCTCCGTCTGCTTCGTCTCACGCTTCTGCGGGCTTTTGTCGGGTGAAGTTTTGCCTTTCCCTGGACTCTTGAACACCACACCGTCGCCACAATGCGGAGATCGCAGCTTCTGGACGACGCTATACGGGCTTTTACCAGGCTTCCGAGCAAGATTCAGTTCTGTGATGGCGTCCGCCAGTGCGCCAGTCGAGCGTGTCTGCCCGATTGCATCTCCGTCCGCTAACGCCGCCAGTCGATGCTGCGGCCTGGCCTTCGAGAGACGATCTGCCGCCTCCAACATGTGTTGCAGTGCATGGCCACCGCGCTTGGGTGCGTCCTTCTGCTGGTAGAGTTCGCGGAAGAAGGCTTCTTCTCGCTGCTGATCGTGTCGACCCCCATTCAGACCGTCAGGAAGTCGAAGCGCGTCTTGGTCCTCCGGTTCAAAACCTTCGATGCGCGGTGGCAGTTTTGGAGCCACAGGTAGTGAAACTAGCGTACTACGAGGTCCTGTCTTGAGCTTCATCCGTCGTCTCCTTTGCTCGTCTGTTGGCATAGGCTGCCACGCCGAAGCCGGTGGCTTGACCCTGCTGGCTGTGGCTCGAATACTCCGTGACGGTGGGCTGTGGTGGTTCGTCGTGGTGAGAAGTAGCGAATCAGTCGGTTCTGAATCAATGAGCGCGTCCAGACGCTCCGGTCTCTCTCGTGGTGGACGCAGTAGAGCTGGTGCACTGGCACTACCGCTGATCCCCAACCCATTGGCTTCAAGAGCTGCAGTAGCGTAATCGGCGTACACCAAACAGCAGCGCTCACAGACGGCTACTACCTTGTGCAGGAAGATGGGGTCTTGTCGATGGCGTGCAAAGTCTTCGGCCCGAAGCGTTGGATGCAAGTAGCGGATGACGGGCGGTACCAGCAGTTCTCGGCCGCTCCACATCTTACGGGTTGCTAACGATTTAGAGCCATCAACTTCGTCGTTGCCAGCAATAGCGGACAGCTCGACGTGCCGCAGGATACCAAAGCCCACGCCGCCAGCTTGCTGGATGACTCGCTCGTCCGGTGGCCACTCGATAGCCACACCTTCTTTCTCATTCACACGCTCACGGAGAAACTTGAGAACGTGCTGGAAGTGAGCAAGTACAGCTTTGTACGTCGTCGGCAGTAGCGCTCGGCGAGCCACCACTCGTGCGCAGCTCGCACATCGGCCTTGGCCAGGACGAGGCTCGTCATCGTGGTGTACGTCACTGGAGTTGCTGGAGCTAGCGGCACTCAAAGAAACTGGTCCTCCACCTGCTCCTTGCTCAAACGCAAAGTTCGGGACTTTAACGTCGCCCACAATGTCCAGTGGACGGATCGACGCCTCCACTGGCGTGATCCCAGGCGACATGGTGGAGATTGCGGCTGCTAAGGGTGGCTGGAGACGCAGGGACGAACACCAGAGCAGCCAGAGGCGGTCATCAGCGTCCACCTGTAGTCGTAGTACCATTCGCGCGATGCGGAACTTGTGGTACGACACGCGCGTGACGTGGTCTACGACCTGTTCACAGAGCTGCTGCACCATACCAGGTAGCATAGCGCCTCGAACAGGCTCAGCACGACTGAGCGCTTCGGCGCCACCGCCTTCTTCGAAGGTCACGCCACGCTCGTACACACTGTAACGTGCATCATGCAACCCGCGGAGGTTCACCCGACGTTCCAGTAGACAGAGTTTGGGTGACCAGATCGCGCGTAGCGTGGCGTTGCGGGCGCCTTTGGGTAGTGCGAACTGCTGTAGGATTCCGGAGCCTTGAGTGAACGTGCCTGGTGACGCTGACGAACTCGGGATCTCCGGTCGTTTGAACAAAAACTCGCGAAGTGCCTCCGGGTCCAAGTACTCGATCGCTGCGCTGGAACTCTCAGCGTGTGGCAGATAGAGATAGTAGGCCACGATGTCTGTGGGAGCCTTGCGTCGGGTGAATGAGTGCTCGATGTGCGTCGGCGTGAGATTCGTGCGGTGTTTGCGCTTGATGCGGCCGCTGCGACGACTTGTAAAGTACCAAGCCGTGGGTTGTCCAGCACGGAAGAGCACGGTGGGAGGCACGCTCACCCGTGGACCGGCCCCAAGGTCGTCTGTGGTCCAGAGGAAGTGAAAGAGGTTCTCCACCAGAACGTCGCCCTCCAGGGGGAGTGGTGCCGCCATTCTGTGCTCCACACGCGCTTCGATTGTTGTTCAGGTCTTGCCACGGTGAACAGCAGAGCATAGGCACTTGCGCTGAGGACGTTCAAGACCGCTATTTTCAGGCCAGAAATGGAGTTTCGAGCTTCGAGTGGCCATCTCCACATCAGTCCGCTCTTTCTGGAGCAAGGCATCCAGCAGACACAGACGTGAGCAGTATGCGGCCTAAGCCCGAGTCTCGTCCCGCGTCTGCGTCCAAGTCGCACGCCACAGAGTCCGTCTCCGGTGCTGGTGCAGCCACTTTCACCCCCAATGCCGGCCCATCCGCTTCTGCACCCGAAGCCAAAGGCCAGCAGGACCTGCAGCACGCTGTGGATCTTTACCAGAAGGGTATGGAGATCGCTCATGGTGCCACAGGTTTTGATGATCAGTGCCGCGCTATTGAGAGCTTTAGTCTGGCCATCGCCATTCGTCCTACTCAGCCACGCTTCTTCCTGGCTCGGGGGAACGCCTTTCGCGCCATTGGAGAACTTGAGCGCGCTGCCAAGGACTACGGCGCCGCCATCCAGCTGGACGACCGCAGTGCGCTCTACTTTGCCAACCGTGGCGCCTGCTACCGCAAACTCAACCAGCCAGCCAAAGCGCTCGAAGATCTCACCAATGCCATCGAATTGGACGGCCGCAAGGCGCCACACTATTTCAACCGTGCACTGGTGCTCCACGATGCCGGCTTCTACCGCGAAGCCATTATCGACTTCTCCAAGGCACTCGAGGACGGTTCCACCGCCGCTGCTGCTGCGATTGCGGCCTCCAATGGCGCAGGGGCTGGTAGTGGCGGCACACAGCCTCCCGCGACAGCCGGCGGCGGCATTGGCGGTGGTATCGGCATCCGTGTGGAGTATCGCGCTCTTCAGACGCGTGGCAACTGCTACCGTCGACTCGGGAACTTGCCCAAGTGCATTGAAGACCTGCAGGCCGCCATCAAGCTGGACCCGCGCAACGCATCGGCCTTCAGCGCGCTGGCACTTGCTAACTTTGAATGCAGCAACTTTGACCGCGCTGCGGACGGATTCTCGCGCGCCATCGAGCTCAACGGGAACAACGCGTCCTATTTCAGCTACCGCGGTCTCTGCTACTATCGGAAGGGCCAGGCGGCGGGGACATCCACGGCAAACGCCAGCTCGTACGCTCGTCAGTGTCTCGCTGACTTCAACCGTTGCATCCAACTCGATGGTCGCGATCCCCAGGCATACTTCTACCGTGGCTCTGTGCGTCTCGCACTCGCGCTTGAACTAGACCAAACGAAAGCGTCCTCCGCTACGCCCACAGCCAACGGGAACGCTATGAAAGCTACGGGATCCGCAGTCGAAACAGGAGCGAATTCGTCTTCCTCTTCAGCTCCGGAGACCAGGACTTCAGGGTCCGCATCGCCCGCTACAATCGCTGGTTCCTCATCAAGTGAAGTGGGTGGAACTTCAGCGAGCGCAGCCAATGCGCCAGCAGCAGGGAGTTTGTCAGCAGCAGAACAGTTAGAAGCTGCTTTCGACGACATTGAGATGGCCTGGAAGTTGTGTCCGAGCGGCACGCCCTACCAGGTGGGCATGGCTATGATTACGCACCTCAAGCAGCGTCACGCCGAGGCCCGGAAGCTCTTTGAAGCCGTCGCATCCACTGCCTCAGGAAGCAGTAAGAGCGTACTTGTGCAGTTCCACTTGGCGCTTTGCTGCCACGCGCTTGGTGACCATGAACGCGCGCTGGAACTGTTCACGGACGCGCTCGATGTGCTCCCGGACGAACCGCTCTTCCTGGAGGCACGTGGGCTGTTGCTCCAAGAGCTACGACTTCATCCGCTGGCGCTTGTGGACTTCTCGCACGCGTTGGAGCTGCTGGAAAGCGCTAAAGACGTCGCACGAGACGCAAATCTCGTACTGGGACTGCGATACTTGCGCGGTGAGAGCGCACTGCGGCTGGCACGCTTCCAGGAAGCCGTGGACGACTGCAGTGACGCGATTGCTGGCAACTACACAGCTGATATGGCCGCGTACAATGCGCGTGGTATGGCGTATCGAGGTCTTGGCGACTACGACCGCGCGCTCCAAGACCTGAACGTACGCTTTCGCACAGAGCTGCTAGTATCCCCGCGCTGATCGCACTAGACTCATTGATGCTGGTTCATGTCTTACTGCAGATTTGTGTGGCACAGACGCCCAGAAACGACATCTTCCGCTTCCACCGCGCACTGTGCCTAATGGAGTGCGGCCGCTACTCGGACGCGCTACCAGATCTTCACGAGGCCGCCACGCTTAACGCCACCGACACCAAGTGCGTCCCTGGAGACGGTTGATAGCGCCTTGTTCCTCCCGATAAACTCACCTCTTTGTTGCTGTGTGTCGCTCTGGGGTTCTTGGATGCAGGCTCATGTATTTCATTGGCCTTTGCTACTACCACGAGCGCCAGCCAGACGAGTGTGTGGTGTTCATGCAGCGTGCACTCCAGTTCCAACCTCCGCAAGAGCTGCTGCCCGACCTGTACGTGTGTCCATGGTACTATCTTGCTGCGAGTGATCTCAGTAGTCCAGTTGCACTCAGTGTGTGTACGCTCGTGGTTCGTGCAGATACTACCACATGGGGCTGTCGTACGCGCTGGAAGGTCGGAACATGGACGCTGTGGAGCATTTCTCCAATGCATACGGCCACTCGCTGGCTGTGGCTGAAGCCATCAAAGCCAAGGCCAGCCAGGAAGAAGACGATCCTCACGAGACCAACGGCAGCCAGAAGCTACTGCTCCAACTGCAGGAAGCCCAACTTGGGTACATCCACGAGCGCGCCAAGGCTCTCCAGCTGGAGCGGTATCACTCCGAAGCACTCGCGGACTTTTCATTCGTCATTGAGCGGCAGCCGTCCAACGCACACGCTTATTTTCGACGCGGCTTCGCGCATAAGGCGCTTGGCGACTTCCGTGCAGCTGCGCACGACCTCGAGACGGCTCGACTGCTCGATCCGAGCAACCTGCAGCTGGTTGTCAACTACAAGGAGTTGCATGACACGGAATGCATCGTGCTCTGCGCTCCAGGAGACGAGAAGCGGTTCTAAAGACACATACTCGTATGTGCACAGCAAAGCAAACTGCTTGCTCCGTCGCAAGGTCAGCCAACCACAACCAAGAGCTGCATGTCCACCAGTTGGTAAATAAATGCGCTGGAATCATGTTGTGGAACGAAGAGACGCGTATCCTGCTCGAGACCGACGAGTCGCACATTGCTACAGCAGTCTGAGTCGCAAGCAAATCCGGAGGAGATCACACAGGAGGTTAGATCGCGAAGACGAAGGCGAGGTTGCTACGGAGATCGACCGCACCTTGCGTCTGTAATGGGGAACGCGTGCGCCACGAGTTGCTGCTGTCGCTGGGCCCTCGGCGGTTCTGACGCTGTGGGAGGGAAACCTAAGCCACGGGACGAAGAAGACACGTGGTTCGAGCAAGATTCCGTGTCGCTGATATCTGCAAAGCACGGAGAGGACGACACCGGGTCTGACGAAGCTGACGGTACGCTTAAGACGACGGTGCTTGTGCGTTCGCCTCGGCCTACAAGTGTGTCGGTCGCTAGCAGTGCCCCGGGTACCAGACACCACGAGCCAGCACACCTTCTCCAGGAGCAACAAGAGCTCCGTCACTCGGAGCATGCGCACGGCGTCGGACATCCAGCCGCGAGTGCTTCCAGAAGTAGCGATCGTTACCGTAATTCCCCAAGCGTGTCCGATCCAGGAACCGAGAGGCCGCGATCAAAGAGTCCGGAGCATGGGCACAGCAAACATCACCGTCACTCACACCGAGACGAAGCGCGTGACAGCCGGACAAGCCACGAGCAACGAAGCCCGAGGTCGTCGTCTCTTGAGGTGCAGGACAGCCAGAGATCCCTGCGCTCTACTTCGTCTTCACAGTCGCCAAGATCCAGCTCTGCAGATGACAGCCACAGCCGTATGAACGCTACAAGTTCGAATTCAACGCACGACTCGCCTCAATCCCCGTCCGCATCGTCGACAGCGTCCAGATCGTCTTCAAAGAGCGGATCTTCGCACAAGAAGGTGCGCTACGGCAGAAAGAACTACCGCGCCAACTCCAACCGCAAGAAGAACGTGTGAGTGCAGTTCACAACAAGCCAGCCACCCCAACGCATGCTAGCAGTCAGTAAGAACACGAATCCGCATCTGCGAGTTACTCCACTCGACCGCTTTTCTCTCACTTTGTCCTTGTTTTCGGATTCTTGGCGCTCAGCCTCTGCATGGGCTGCACTTGCCTCTCTTGTGACTGCAGACGTGGGTCCATCGCCGCTACATCCATCAAGCCACTGCAAGAGACGGATTGCCTCTCCGAGCACTATTCACATGCATGGACATGGACTCACGGGTCATTTACTCACTCAGTGCGGGTTTGGAACTGCCGCCACTTGGTTGGATGGCTGGAGGCGTTGAAGTGGTCAACCTGGATCTCCCGGAGAAGAGGCTCGCTCACTACTTTTGCGGCATGGACGCGATGTACTGGAGCAGTCGGCGCTCCGAGATGCTGCCGTCGAGGCCGGGGATGCCACCACCTTCGCTGGCCACGAACTTGAAAATGGGCTCCTCGCTCTCAAAGCCACCGAGGTTGTACGGGGCCTCCGTGGGGGTATAGATCACACCGTCCATGTCGTGCGTCACGCTCTTGACGAACTTCTTGAGCATGTACTCGGTCTTAGCCAGGCGGAAGTGGTCCTTCATGCGCACGCGGAAGGGTTCCTGCGAGTAGTCGAAGGATTTGTCCTGCACGTGCGACACAGGTAGACAAACACAGACAGATTCAACGTCAGTTCTCTGCATCATCGGGGAAGAAGGCTGAATTGAGCACCTCCAGCACTGGATGAGTAGATTCCAGCGTACGTTTTTCCGCGGCAAGATGATCTCGTTCTGTAAGCACTGCAGCCGCTTCTCTAGCTTCTTCTGCCAGATGGGTTGCCCCTCCAAAAAGAGGATGTCGAATGCCAAGTACCGCGACACCTTCTTGTCGTGATCGTGGTCCTCCACAATCAAGCCGTCGATCAGGGTGTTCACCTGGCGCTCAGCCTGTGAATACAATTAGCAGTCAGCGACAAGGAATACGCCTCGTTAATCCCCTCACCCCCGTAATCACTGACAGACTGTGAACGCCTTGCAATGGAACCAGCGTCCACAAGCGCAAACGAACAGCGTACCGGCACCCTCCGTCGCGGGAATTTCATATCCACTTTCGTGAACGTCATGTCTCGAGACACGACATATGTCCCGTCCGCTGTCACAAACAGAAGGCAGCGACGGCTACAACCGCAAGCAATAAAACAAGACGAGAGAGCGTGGTCAGAGCCAAAGGTCTGACTTCCACCAGCAATGGGACCTTCGAGTAATAGAGCTCTACGCACCCTCGCGCTCGCCACGTAACGAGATAGGACTTTGTGAGTCCGCCCTTCCGCTTGTACGCGCCTTCCGAAACATGCGTCGCCGTGAACGGGATGGTCTGTTGGGAAACATTCCCACAAAAACACAATGCTGGAATGTAAGCAAACCCCTCGACAGCACTACACTTTCATGGTTGCAAGAGCTACTTCAGATCCTCGTACCTCACAGCCAGGAAAACCCTCCACACCTGTGAGCTTCTCCAGCGCTTTGGTCAGCTGCTGGTGCTCTTCCGAGGACGATGATAGCGTCTCCCCGAAGCTTAGAGGCAGCACTTCATCCATCCACGAGCGGATCTTGCGGCGCTTGGCCGGACGCTGCTCCTGGCGACTCGGCGGGTTGTACGTTGGCGGCTTGTACACCGGCGGTGTCGGGAGTCCGCCCGTTGGGGACTTCCCGTTGCTCACGGGCGTCGTGGCCGGAGCCGACTGGACAGAGGCCGCAGATGGCAGCGTAATCTTCTCCTTCCGCACGAATTGGGCGGCACGATCCGCCTCCGTCAAGATTTCTTCCCCGATGGGGCTCGGCTTCTTGCGCTTGCGGAGCTCCTCGCCTTCCCATCGAGGCGGCTCAGGGCACGCGATCGTCGTAGATGGCGATGGCAGCGTGCTGAAATACTTCCGGTAGAGACGCTGTAGCAAAGGCAGATCAGAGTGATGCAAAGGATCAATCGCATCGGACCCGAAGCACAGCATCACCAGCAAGCGGCCACATATTGCAGTATGCAGCCCGAGCGCTATTGACACGTACCTCCAGATAGTAGCGCGAGTAGATCCCAGGAGGGGTCGAGGCCGCGAACTCTTCGAGCGCTGCGTCCAAGTTCAGTTCGCAGTGCTCCACCAAGAAGCTGCCGGACATCCCGTTACATCAAGCCATAGACAACCCCAGTCAGCACTGCGCTATACGCTCCTTTATACACCCATCACTCGCCAAGAGCACGCGATAGCACTAAACGTTGAGGAGAAGACATGCATACGCACCTGACAACCAGGAAGCCGACGAAATTGTAGCCCGAGGCCCCGTAGACAGCCACGTCCATGTCCTTGCGTTCACCCTTGGAGTGACGCATCACAGCCTTGCAGAACTCCGCCACCATCTGGTCGTCATAGGTGGCGCGGTCCTTCTCCTCCGTGTCTGAGTGTATGGGATCAGCAAAAGTCAGCAAGGTCTGCGTGCAGCAATGCGGATTCCTGAGCCAAGGAGCAATGCCATCATTGCGTACCTTCCGGGATATCCACGCGCAGCTTCACGTACTCCACGTCCCAGTCGTCCCATTCCCTGTGCGCCAGCAGTCATGTCAGTAGCCGCTATGGTCGACGAACAGTAATAGCCATCGATTCCGCAATCTCGGATAATATCACTCGTAAACGCACTTGACGTCGTGCAGGAAGGCGTCGCCGCCTGTGGCATCAATGACAAGCCCGACGTTTACCACGGAGCCGGAACGCGCATCTGCGATTAGCTTCTCCATGAGCGCGGACGGCGCATAGTTGTTTCGGGCCGAGAAGTGGATCTCGTAGCTGCAGTCAGGTCGCATTGACACATCCAGACATCCACACACGCACAGCCGTCAGTCCAGTGCATCGCCGCAAACAAGCCAGGCCTCTGGCTCATCTCCTCCACTGTCTGCGCAGCTTCCAGACACGTACATGGAAGAGAGCGGCGCGCGAATGGGCAGCACGGGCGCGCTCTTGAGCCGCTTGGTGAACTGCGGCTGGCGCTCGAACTGCTGCCAGCGCGCGGCGTCCCAGTGCAGCAGCTTGCGCTCGCCCTCCCGCGTCTTGGCGCGCTTCGTCTGCCCCTTCTGCTGCACGAGCCGCAGCTTGGCGGCCACCTGCGCGCGCGTGGCGTCGTCGCTCATAGCTGGCGACTTCCTGCTCACTTCCTTCTTCCTGTGCCGCCGATAGAGATGGCGTAGTTCAGCACCAGGTCCACGGGCTTTCCCCCCGGCCGGATAAAACCTCGGGCGCGGGAGCTTCAAATCACGGTTTTGGCGCGCTAAGTTGCCGTCTTCTCTTCGTGTAAGTTGACGGTCGGTCGTCAGGCCAATCGGACGGATAAGATCCCCCGTGCCACAAAGATAGGTTAGGTGCGTCTCGCCGTTTCTGCCAATGGAAGCCTCTCCCCGCGCAAAATGGAAAGGCGAGCAGGTATTTCGTCACGAAGTAAAAAAAACCTCGAGCTCCTCCACCGACGCCAAGAAAGGCACACCCCTGGCAATTGACCAGCGACCGAGGCGGGTGCGACGGAGATGCAGCGGCTTGTGAAGGCGTGGCGCAAGACCAGGGGCGAGCGCGCCAAGCAGGGCCACGAGGTGCGCGTCTTCTCCATCCGTTCCTGCGCTCGCTGGCTTGATTGCGGGGGATTGCTTCCCGTGTCACCCCGCGCGCAAGGCCTTGCTGACCACACGGAGCTCTTCGTCGTTCTGAGCAGGAGCTGCAGGAGCTGCTGGGCCAGCTTCGACAGCTCGGCCGCCATGCGACTCTCGATCAGGTGCGTTTGCAGCTATAGCGCTTGCTATGCACTGCTATGGACGCGAGGTTGAGTGGTGTATTGCTCTCTCCGCTGCAGTTCAAGGAGTCGTCTCTTGTGGCGAAGCTCAACTCGCCCATGCAGTTCCACGGCCTGGGCAACATGATCTACAACAATGCTGAGGACCGTGACACGGAGGTGCAGAAGGCACTTTACGTCTGGAAGATCGCCATGGACAAGGTAGTCATCCACTGCTGCTGCATACAGGCGGAAGCAGGTTCTGCAAGGCGCCAGATAACTTGCCATTCCACCGGAAGAATGGGCTTGTTGTGCTTCACACCACTTACCAGCGCTGCGTTCTCCTTTTCTTTGGTTCTGCTTGGGCATTCACGTATTGCTCTCCTCCTAGGGCAGTGAGAAGGCCAAGTTCAGCTACGCACTCTGCATGAAGAAGGGCATCGGTAAGCTCCTCGACATCAAATATGTGCCTTGTAGCTCCTGACTGACACATCGCTTGGTCTCTTGGTGATTCTGGTGTTCTTCATGACCGTAGGCTTCCCGGAGAAAGACGCTGTCGGCGCCGTCAAATACTTCAAAGAGGTACGGCGAACTCTTCTGGCTGAGAGCGAGAGGTTCAAGTGCTGGAGCTCACAGTTTGTGCCTCTTCGTGTGTTGCACGCGACTGCAGTTGGCGGACAGTGGCCATGGCTGGGGCACCTTTGCGTATGCTGATGCAGTGAGCAAGGGCGAAGGCACGCGCCAGAACGACAAGAAGGCCTTTGAACTCTACAAGCGCTGCGCAGACAGCGGCATCCCTCCAGCGTTCATGAACGTAGCCAACATGTACAGCTCTGGCACGGGCACCAGGAAGGTCAGTCGGTTGAGGGGTTATCACTTGCATCAACCCAATGAGACTTGTATACCTAATGATGAGGTCCCTTGTGGCGCTGTAGAACGAAGCAGAGGCGCTGAAATGGCTCATGAAGGCAGCGGAAGCGGGAGATCCGAGTGCCAAGTCGCGCATGGCCGAGTACTACGCACACGGCCAGGGTGGTGTGAGCAAGAACCAGCAACGCGCCGTCCAGCTCTACAAGGAGGCGGCCACCGCCGGCGTCATCACGTCGCAGTTCAATCTGGGGTACCTCTACCTCACGGGCGACGGCGTGCCCAAGGACGAGCTGCAGGCCGAAGCACTCTTTCGTAAGGCCGCCGAGAAAGGTTTCGTCATGGCCATGGTGAACCTGGCGCAGATGTATCGCAACGGCTACGGCCGGGTGCCGAAGGATGAAGCCACGGCGCGCAAGTGGCTGGAACTAGCAGCACCACACGACCCAAACGCCAAGGAGCTCTTAGAGCTCATGACGCAGCCGCAGAAGCAGTCGACGCAGCAGTAGACTTGGCTAGGTCCTTGCTTTCCTATGGCAGCATGGCAAGTAGTTTGTCAGGATTTAGTTAGCACTATTCTAGTTGGAATTCTGTGGCTTGTGGAGAGGGGTCTACACCGCGAGGAAGATGGAGGTGAAAGCTTGCACCGTGCACACAAGGCACACGACGGAGCTGACGGCCAGGATGATCCACGCCGTGAGCTTACGCCGGTCCGTGCTGGGCTTCTCGCCGCGGATGCACACGTAGGATATGCAGGGCAGCACATACGAGATGAGCAGCCCCACGGTTGAGCCCATGACGTTCCACACGACCACCACGCCGGGCAGCAGCAGCGCCGCCGTGACCACACTGGCCATAATCCCCACCGTGAGCAGCACGTGCGTGACCTTGGAGCTCCCGAGACATCCGCGAGATTTGGTGCTTGTACTAGCAGCAGGTGCAGCGGCACCTCCTCCTGGCAGTAGCGCCGTGCTCTCGTCGGGCTCGGAGCTGTCGGAATCCGACGGCCCAGAGTAGTAGGCGTCCACCTTGGACTGCGAACGACAAAGGCCGCGCAGGATCCTCCCAAGACGGCGGAGGTTGCTGCGGCACGGCTGCATAATGAGTGGCAGACTCAGCTGAATGGTGACCAGCAGTCCGAGGCGTCCGAGGTTCACGAGCGGGTCACCGTCGCTGAAGTTGTTCAGAATGTCGCCTTTCACTCCCCCCGGCAGTTGATACGCGAACAAGTACCCCATCGTGCCAACCAGCATGTAGAAGAGCCAGGTGGAGAACATCGTGGACGCCACGATAGACTTGAGACGTCGGCGCGTGGGCTTGTGCAGCTCGCGGTACACTGGGAGCACGTTGAAGTGGCACAGGAAGGACACCGAGATGATGGGGAACGCGTAGGCGACGTCGGCCCAGCTCGATGGCAGTAGTTTGATGGGCACATGCGGCTCGGTCTCGGGGCGTAGCAGCGCCTCAGTTTCGCTGGTTTCGCTGCTGTGGAGCGTGCCAATCGCGCGCGTCGTGATCGCAATGGCCAGTACCAGCACAGCCACAAGGCTGAAGACGGACGTGAAGCGCAGCGCGTCCATGGAGCGTGCAAGCAACGCCGGCGTCACGAGCAGCACGGAGACTATGGTTAGCATGTTCTGCTCACCTACGGTAATGGGTCTCCCGTAGAGAAACTGAGCACCCAGTGACCCGACCAGATCTTTCGTGAGGATGACGTAGGCCACGAGCGTAAGGAACGTGAGCAGCACGAGCAGCACCACTGTGACGCGGCCAGCGCGTGGGCCTAGCGCCTTGCGCACCACGTCTTCATACGACACAGCGCGGCCCCGACGACTGCAGCTTACGATCACGTAGAGGCTAAAGGTGGAAGCTGAGGCCGCCACCATCATGAAGAACGCAGCCCCCACCAGTCCGCACTTGTCGAAGGCGAAGGGCAGCGACAGGATGCCGCCACCGATGATCGTGCTCACCAGGTTGAACACCGCCGACGGCGCCGTGGCTGTGCGTGCCGTGCTGTTTCCCATCAAAGGCACAGAAGACCAAGCTGCAACGTCAGCACTGGTCGTCCGGTCGTCCGACAAGTCGAGCGATTGGCACTTGCTCCTGCGTTTGCTCACCTGTGTGGACCTGGAGAGAAGAACTCGTGGCTGCCGCGGTTGCGTTCGTAGCGGTAGACGCCCGTGTCCACCATACTGTCCTGCGAGGACGCGACGGAGGTGGCCATCTTCGACTTGGGCGGCAACTTGTAGAATGCGGAATGCAGACTCGGGGCAGTTTCCTTTGCTGCCCTTTGAGATTTGGGGCAAGAGAGACAGCCGGCGGTCCCGTTTAAGTTGATGTGCAAGCGGGGTGGGTGATTGGACAAACGCGGTGGTCGAAGCGCTGCGTGCACTCGAGTAAGTATCCGATTCCGCGGCAGAAGTTGCTCGTTTGGGGTAGAATTGCTGCGTTGTGCTCGTGGGTTGCGCGTAAAGGGGCCAAAACGATTTTTCTTCTGGCGTCAGCGGCGAGAGACGACGCCTCGGAGTCGACGCGGATATCTAATTGAAACTATATCGCCAGTTGAACTGTTCAACAGGGTCGGAAGCATCAACCTGACCGGGAGGTTATGCTGATTGGCCAAAACAAACGCGCCTCTGCCATTTCATTGGCGCAAATGCCAAGATTCGCCTTTCAACGAGCAGCTCCACCACATGGCTACACTCAGAGACAGCGGGGCCTCAAGCGTGCTTGGCGTGGCGGTTCACCTTGGTCTGCAGCTGGAACTGCGCCTTGGAGGGCTCTTCGCGCGGCTCCCAGGGGCCCGTGGCGAACAGCGTGAAGCGGTGGCCCGCCGCCACGGACACGATCGGCCCAACGCCGTAGCCGCGGAAACTGCCGCGGTCCACCACGTCGGGCTCGGCCAAGTCTGTGGCGCCGACATCCGAGCCTTTGCGACCGAGACAGCCCGACGCGTTCTGTCCCCACGTGTACAGATTTCCGTCCGTGGCGAGCGCACAGCTGTGGTGGGAGGAGGTGGCGATTGCACGGCAGCGGATCTGGCGGTGACGCAGCGTAGGGATGCAGGCTAATAGAGTGCAACACAAACATGAATCCACGTGAGAGCGCAACACAAGCAGCGACACAAGAAGATAGCGCCCTAGACTTACTTGGGAGTGATGCGAGCTTCTGTTTCCCGAGTCCAAGCTGTCACCAGAGAAATCCCAGCGGAAACAACGAACCAACTGCATCAGATGCAGATCCAAACGGCCCGATCCAACTAACATGCGACGCACCTGTCCTTGTAGACCGCTCCCAAAGGCGTAAACGAAGCCTCCTTCACTGTCATCAGCCATCAGCATCACTCTAGAACTCTCTCGCGCCACCCTCCCCATGGAGAGCGCCGATGCATCCCTAGGCCGTGCGATGCAAATTGAATGCCAGCTCCCGCAGCAGACATCCAGCACCACGTGCTTCTCGAGCGCGACTACTTGCTGTGGATGAAACGAGTCTTCATTCCCACCAATCCCAAGACGGCCACCGTCCCCACAGCCGAAAGTGAAGAGCTGGCCATCTGTAGACACCACAGCTGTGTGAACGGCACCACAAGACACCCGGGTAATGCGCTTGCTCTGCAGTAACTCCACTAGCGTCGGAGACGGGAAGCAGAGCTGCAGTCGCTTGTCCTTGACGCCGGCGCGCTTGGTCTCGCCCAGCCCCAGCTGACCGCTCCAGCAACTGCCCCACGTGAACAATTTGCCTCTGTCGCTCATAGCCGCAGTGTGCGTATTGCCCACGCTCACGCCAACGAGCCGCAGCTTGTTGAAAGAATCGATATGTTGTGGCTCCACGGTGGTGTCCTTGTCACTGTACCCACACTTGCCTGTACCCAGCTCGCCGTACTCACCTCTGCCCCACGTAAAGCAGTCTCCCTGTGCGCTCGTCATGGCAATGTGTCCATGCGTCCGCCCAATAGCAATGCCGGTGATCTGCTTGTTGGAAAGTGCTGGTAGCTCCCGGGGCAGCAGGAAGCACGAATTGCCATTGCTGTCGGCCTCGCAAGCCAAGTCCGTCTCGCTCTCGCCGTCCTGCTGCTTGGTTCGCTGCCCATTTCTAGTTCCCCCGGTCTCCTCGTCAAATAGCGCTCGACCGCCTCCGCCCCAGGCGTAGATCCGACCGTCTTCGGCTCGCGCGAAGGCGAAATTGGCGTCGAAACCCTGAAGCAAAGGCGAACTAAACGTGAGGAAGGAAAGAGATAGATGCAAAGAGGTGAAGAAGCCTCAACTTACGGAGTAGACGCGTGTGATACGCATTCCACGGAAGCTCTCGATCTCTGTGGGGGTCTCGCAGGAGCGGCGGTGGCCCAGACCAAGCTCGCCACTGAAGTTGCGGCCAAAGGCAAAGACCCGCCCCGATGCTATAGCAAATTTGAACACCATGTCACGCATTTACCAGCAACGTGTGCACCGAAAGCGAGAGAAAAGGGCGAGGTGACTGACCTAGAACTGCGTCTTGCTCAAGCTCCAGCAGTCGCTGCTGCTCCAGCCGGGCGAGGATCTCTGGCTCGTGCACCCAGTCCTGGACACGCGCGACGAGCTCCTGCTTCTTGCCACCCGTGGGCAGGTCCAACAGCGTACAAGCTGCGTCCAACTCCACTTTGCGCCACGTCGTGATGTCCACAGAGCGCCAGAACTCGCGCTGCTTGGGGAGACTGCGGATTTCCACACCCTGCTCAAGCCATGCACACGTCAAAACGCGAGGCGATACCAGATCCCGTGGAGACTCCGAGCACAAGACTCTTGCTTTGGAGCACTTACATCGTAGGAAGGCACTTGCTCACGACTCCAGATGCGTTCACGCTCTTGCGGGTCTGCGAGCTGCGCGATACGGGCCTTTCGACGCACCCGCGCGTTCAGATTGGCGGCGTTGCGGCCCAGCTCGTCGCCCTCGAGCCGCATCTGCGCGCGCAGATCATCTTGCAGCGCGTCCAGTAGCCGCAGAGCACGCTGTTCCCTGAGTCGGTCCAACGCGTTGGATGCCGCCATCGCGCTGTGCTCTCTTTCGTGTGCCGCACAAAGTGAGTGTCGTCGGCATTCCCAGGGACGGCCTCTGACGTAGACCCGCGTCGTTTCGGCCTTGGACCGCGGCGACTCTTGTACTTGTCTTCGACCGGAGCTGTGCTTGGACGTACAGCCGCGAAGAATTGCCACACCTCGTGAGCGCAGCCAATTCCTGGCGGGGCTGAGTAGCTCGCGACAACTCGGTGGTGCCTTCACGCACTTTGCAGCTATGTGACGCCTCGTCGTTCTTACCAGACGACCGACGAACGCGACGCAAAAAAGCTGGATTTGGCGTCTCCGCGGCTCTGAGCGAGATTTCCGCGCACTGCTTGCACGGATTCATGCGCTTGAGCACGTGGCTTGGGGGTGTCCACGGAGAGGTGCTGCCTGTTGAATCGAGCGTGCACCGGAAAACGAGGTGCTGCTGCATCCCCGACTTGTTGCCAAAGGCCTCGGTTAAGTGTCGCTTCAAAAGCGGTGGGTCCGAGTAAAGTATACGACAGTGGTCTTGCTCTGGTCCAAGAATCCAGAGGAAGATGAATTCTCTGGGGATCGAGTACGGCTCGTCGTCCTCGGAGGACGAAGGCGACGCGACGCGGACGTCTGCACCAGCCCCACAAGAGTCGAGCGCCTCAGCAGTGCGAGGTGCGCGTGGAGAGGCCGCCAGCAGCAATGAAGCTCCTTGTGTGCAAAAAGGAGCAGCAGGAGCAACACCAGAGCTGGGCAAGATAACCGAGGACGAGGGCGAAGCGATGCTACTGCGCGCAGGCATCCCACCCGCGTCGCGCGCACCGAGCGACTCCTCCAGCAGCGGGGCTCAAGAACGGATCGCGCACTTCTTGCGCGTGCAGCGCGAGCGCGGCCAGGACTTCCAGAGCAACCTGCAGACCAAGAAGGAGGTGCGCAACCCGTACATCCTGGAGAAAGTGGTCGAGTACTTTGGTATCGACGAGCTGCAGTCCAACTTCTCGCCTGACGTCTTCGACCCGAGTTCACTCCCGCTTCACGAGTTCACAGACGCGCTGGCGCTTGAACAGAAGAAGCGCTCAGACGCTCGCGTTCAGCGCCAGCGCCAGCAGAGCAGCGACCCTCGCCACCTGCAGTTCGTCTCGTCCGTTCCGCCTTCCATATAACAATGCCAGGTATCCTTGTCGCTTTTACTTCGCTGTATTAGTAGACGACGTGTCGGAGAACTTGCTACGATGCGCTACTGAAGGCTGTGGGTTATCACTGCCTGTCTCGGGCTGCTCTCGTCCGTGGCCTTTGCCCAGCCCGCGACTTCGCCCATGAACCATGTCGTCTTCCAGTGTCTCCAGTGCCTCTTGACGCCTTTGGAGCTCCAGCCCCTGACGCTTGATACTGGCTTTTGTCGTGTTTAAGGCTGCATCCAGTCGCGCCAGATGCTCGTCCGCTTCTTTCTTGGCACTGCCCCACTTGATCACTTTTCCGCTGCTACGAGCAAAGAGATAGCGCTGCGTCTCCAGGTCGGCGAGTGTCTGCTTGGCACGCAATAGCTCCCGTCTGAGTTGCTCGCACGTCGTACGCTCTGTACGGCAAACTGCGGCAAGTTGCTCGGCGTTGCGGCAATGGAGACACGGCAGCGGAAGTGTGTGCGCTCGACAGCGCTGGACGAGAGCGCTAGTATCGATGGTGTGAAGATCGAGCGGATGCGCATAGCGACAGCGACTCAGCGTCTGGATGTTGCTGCACACGCCACGGCGACGAAACGAAGGGCAGATCGCTGGCCTCTCCTCGGTTGAGATGTCTCCAGGCGGAGAGTTATCCGCCTTATCCGTTGAAGACACGCCATCCACTGCAATGGGAGCCACAGACTCAGGTCCACTCCCATTGTGCGGATAAAGCGCCCGAATGTGCTCGATCTTGGAAAAGAGCTTGGTCAGCGGGATGTGCGAGCATGGCGGGATCAATGTGCACTTGGGGCAGCGACGCAATGGCTCGCTCATGCGGATGATTGAAAGCGGGAACGGTGCGACGGCGACACTCGTGGCGCTGCTGGATGATGAAGCTGAAGGTGAAAACGGAGAAGCAAAGAGTTTGAGGACATTGGCGTGGCTGAGGTAGTAGTGTGTGACGAAAGCTTCGCGCAACTTCTCGAGACAGGACACCAACTTGAACCCGCAGAAGTCCCCGAGAGCTTCCAGTCCGTCGCGTTTGTAGCCGATCTGAAGGTGTCAAGCAAGCAAAGCATAAGTTGCTTGGGGAGACTCGAAGACGATTGCAATGGTGGACGCGTAAGGCACAACGTACTCGCTCTTGTTGACATACAAGCAGCAACTTGGTGCGCACGAGGTCGGGGGCCAGCGGGAGAAGATGCACTTTGGTGGCTTGGAGTTTGATCTGCTCTGCGAGTTTGTTGGTGTCCGGACGAACTAGCAGGATGAAGAAGACGTTCTTGGCGTTGGCGGACGCCAGCAGAGGCACGAGGTAGTGCTGCTGCACGCTGGGCGTCACGTACTCGAAGCGCTCAATCGTCAGGAAGGACGCAGAGCCTGTCTTTGAGGCGTCCAAGCGGCGAATAGCATCTCCGACCTTGTTCAGCAAGGCTTTCTCTCTGCAGTTGCAGTTGCATTTTAATCAGCAAAAAGGAATGCATGTGAGCCAAGACGATGGGAGGCATACACTGACAAGAGACCGCTGGAGTGTCGCGGTTGTATCAAGCAAGGGTTCTCACACGAGCTCACTGGCGTTCAGTGTTGCGAACCGACAAGATTGCTCCACGTCGAGCGATTCGAATGCCTTTCGTAGCAATCCAGCAAAAGAAGCTTTCCCCGTGCTACCACCTCCCTGTCGAACGACCAAGCAACGCATCAAATGCATTCGTTAGACATCTGCTGCTTTCCAACGTAGAGAAACAACGCGCGCAGGTTGCAACGCACACTGATGATAAAGTTGGTGAACGCGGCCAAGAACCCTGACTCGCCACTGGTAGTTACAGTGTGGAGGCAGGTCGTGGCCGCTGGGTTGCCCAGGAATTGGTCGAGGCGGTCGGGTATAAGGCGCTTCTTCCTGCGTCACGACACTCCGAGCGTCACCGCTGGTGTACCCCACTCGTCTCTTATCTGAAGCTGCTGGCACGCGTCTCGACAAACGTACCATTCTTCAATGGAGTCGTGTGGCAGCGCTGGAAGGCGGGGCTTCGCGGGAGGTGCGTGCGACTCATAGAGCGCGTCCAGCTCGGTCCAGAAGCCAAAGGAGACGCGCCAGTCTTGCTGCTGCCGCGAGTTCCCCCCGGAGGAAGGCTTGGGTCCGGGGCTGCGGTCCTCCATGGTGCTCTGACGCTCAAGATCTGCCTGGAGGGACACCAAGCCAGGTTGAAGCCAAAGTACAGTGACAGGCAATACGTTTGGTGTGGCTGGAGCCATTCTTGGGGCTGGAATGGAGTTCTGACGGACACGGTATACTCGTCCACCCAAGTGCTGACGTCTGCCTCGTCACGGTTCCCGGAGGTAGGATGTGGGATGTGCTTGAAGTTGGAACTTGAACCTCTCCTCGGTCACACGCGCGTTTCCCCAAACCACGTCCATACAATACCCAAGACAAGCGTCTGAGGTATGCTGTTTGGGAGGTCAAACGACGCTTCGGATCTTCCCAGGTCCCGACGTGAGGCCCACAAGAAGAACTCCAAGCAGCCCCCGAGAGCTCCACCGACGTCTCCGTTTGCCTTCCCCACAAGGCTAAGACCGGCCACACGCACACCATGAGCTTCTTGACCTCCGGCCGCCTCCTGACGAAGCGCGCGGGCGCGTTCGCGCTGTCTGGAGCGCGCCGTAGCGTGTATAACAAAGGGTTGGCCAAGGACATGATGGAGAAATCGTGCTACCATGGTGTGAACTTCGTGATCCCGGAGACCGCCACGGTGTTTGAGGCCATCACGCGCATGGCTGGGATTGATCTGGGCTGTCTGGCCGTGAGCGACGCGGACGGCAAGTTCGCGGGCGTGGTCACGGAGCGCGATTACCTCAAGAAGGTGGAGCTGCAGAACCTCACGGCCAAGAAGACGCTGGTGCGCGAGATCATGACGCAGCGCTCACGTCTGGTGGTGGCCAAGGCGGACGAGGCGCCTGCGCAGCTCATGACCAAGATGCTCTCCAACGTGGGTCTCTTTCTCTGCTGCTCTCTCGGCTTTCTGCCACTTGTACCCACCGTTTCCGATGTGTCTTGACGCTGTGGTGCATGCTAGGACATTCGCCACCTGCCTGTGCTGAACGAAGACGGCGACCTGATAGGCATGCTCTCCATCAAAGACATTGTGCGCGAGATCAACCGCGAGCACGACGCCGATATGGACACGCTCAGCAGCTTCGCGCTGGGCCGCGGCGGTCACTTCGTGCTGGACTGAACGTCAAACAGCACGGCACGATACGCGCTGGCCAAGCCTACCGAGCGCAATCGATGCTTGACTATCGGGCAGCACGGTTACCCGCTTTCCCCAGGAGGAAGGTTGCTCAGAGCGCATGCATGACACGAAATGAAAGTGCACTTCCCAGCCGACGAGGCACTCTTTGCTCTGGACGCTGCCTTATGCACTTCTGGGAGAATGTCGTTTTGGTCGACGCTTTACCATGGTCAGTGAAGTGTATCTGGAGACACCGGCGCTCCTCCGTAGCCAAGGTTGGCTCCATATTGGTCAGATGCCCGACGTATATGTGCGTCCAGTCCCGTGTCGCGGAGAAACCAAGCAAGTGCGGCGCCGGCCACTGCTGTCCATGCAGGGGCCGCCTTGGTCTTGAGTCAAGGCCCTTGACCTCGTCGCTGACACCATCGCGCTTCGCTGTTAGCCGAAAGCGTTCTTCTTCTCCTGGGACAACCGCACTTCTTACCACCTCTTGACAGCAGAGAGGGACGCAAACACTATCGCCACGACCGCCGCCGATGCTGTTGCGTCGGAATGGCGGCACGATCGACAACGCACCCACTCGGCGCTGTTGACACCCACGCAGAAAGAGTGGCAGCGTGAGCGGCGGAGACTCGTCCTCCCGCGAGTCCGTCCGTGACTGTCGATAAGTCAAGCTCGCTGCCTGCCGCTATTCTCTCGCCCGGACTCTCCGCTCCTCTCACTCTCGCTCGGTCGTCTCGACTCCTGCTGCGACGGCGGCGGCGGCAGCAAGGTCAGGCGGGCCCCAGCATTGCGACTTCTACTTGTCGGGCATTGGAGTGAGGCACAGGAGAAGACGCCGCTGTGCGCTGTACCCATTCCACGTTGCCCCACCGGCTTTTTTGGCGTTTTCCGCCAATCCGCAGCCGCCTGGCCCAGCCTTTCCACCAATGCACGCGTGCGGGGCAGTTGCGACGCGGTTCCACTGTCCGCACTGAACTGAGCCAAGGCGTGGAAGCCATAAAGCTCCAATCGTAAACTCAAAGAGTTCGTCCCAGCGGAGGCTTTTCGGCCAATCAGATCGATCCGAAGGGCATCTGGCGTTAATCCGCCGACCACAGATCCCACTGTTTAGCGTCCCCTCCGTACGTAAGTCGCCCCCATAGAACTTCCAGGAGCGCCATCCGAGGCGTAGGACGCGGGGCGCTCTCTGCTGCTCTGCCGACGGACGCGCTGGGCCGAGGCGCTGGGCCAGGGTGCCGAGCCAAGGTGTCGAGCAAAGGCGCCGAGCCAAAGCTGAGGCGCACGTCACATCCGCGCTAGCGTCCAGTGCCAGTCGCGGAACGCTCGCAGCGTCAACGCATACAGAACTCCCCCACGCAGCCGCGGACAAGTGCAGCAGCGACTCCAAGCGGAACGGCTCGGCTTGCATCGCTTGCGCCGGGTCGCTGGTATGGAAGACAGCGACGATGCGGGCCCTTCCGAGATGTTAACCGCCGCACAGGAGAGCACACTGCAGATCGTAGGCTCTCTGGCCAGCGCGCTCTCGATCGTCGGGATCGTCTACGTGCTGGCGCACCACAGCTACGTGCACTGCTGCAGACGGAGCCACCCGCGCGCAGCAGACGACGTGTACGCACCACCACAGCCACGCCAGCACATGGACTTCGCAGCCAAGCAAGTGTTTGTGTTGGCGCTCTTCGATCTAATCACTGCCGTGGCTCGCGTGGTGGGTCGCTCCGTCGTGAACGATCGGGCACTGTGCCAGACGCAGGCCGCAGCCATGCAGCTCTCCAGTCTGGGCAGTTGCCTCTGGATCTCCTGCATGGCGTACAACCTCTTCCGCTGGATCACCGGAGGCGAGTCAGACGCCACGCGACAGAAGCGCTTCCCGGTCTTCCTGGTCGTCTCGCTTGTTCCTGGCGCCGCGCTCGTCGCCTTCCATTTGCTGAGTACGTTCCTGCGTCAACTGGGATGAGTGTGACTGT
This sequence comes from Halophytophthora batemanensis, assembly GCA_023338225.1. Taxonomy (NCBI): domain Eukaryota; phylum Oomycota; class Peronosporomycetes; order Peronosporales; family Peronosporaceae; genus Halophytophthora; species Halophytophthora batemanensis. The sequence continues at coordinate 32,500 of JAADYK010000162.1, forward strand.
GCATCTGGCTGATTGTGCGTTATTGTGGTCGTGCAGCGGACAAATACGGAGACGCGACGTTCTACTGCTGGCTGCGCGAGATTCGCTTCATGTTCTTCAATTTCTACGCCTTCTACCTGGTCATGGTCGTCTTCAACATCGTGTTGCTTGTGCTCATCCATTTCAACATGAAGCAGCGCGTGGCGCGGTGAGTTCTGCTCCCCAATCAGCCGTCTTCAACCACCAGCACGAACTTACACTCAAACCTGGAGCCGTAGACCAGCATCGGACGCTTGAAATTGGGTCGCTGGCCC
>JAADYK010000163.1:0-32708 GCA_023338225.1 Halophytophthora batemanensis
TGGTCTCACTACAAGTTCAAGACACTGCTGTCGTACAAGATGGGCCGTGCTGGAGGATGATGATCGAGTGTGGAGAGCACTACACGACGAAGGCATGTCCGTGCTGTGGGAGACTCATCCACAGCATCACCAGCGAGAAGGTCTGTTCGTGCTCGCACTGCAGCCTGACGATTGACCGCGACGTGAACGCCGCGCGCAACATCTACCTCAAGAACGAGCACCTGCTCACTCGGGCTCCTGGAGTCCCGGTGCCGGAGACGCCTACTCCGCGGTGTTAGTTGCGTGTGAGCTTGCTCACACACACATCGGCCCGAAACAGAAAACGGTATGTCTTCTAGGGCCAGGACGGTACTTTGAAATCTCATGGTAACTTCGGGATATATCGAGGCGAAGTAGCCCCTTTCTCCTGTGTGGGCCACACGACATCCGCCAGAGATACGAGATACGAGGCGCCGCATTTTCCCATCTGACGTGGAAGAAGCGGAAGCGTCGAGCTGCCCAAGCGCAAGCGGCCGCTCTTCCTGCTGCCGCTACGAGAGCTGCAGCCACCTCACCGCCCGTTCCGCGGAGGCCGCATTGAGTCAAGATGGCGTCGGCGATGGCCACGAAGCGGCTGCGCAAGGAGTACTTGTCGCTGCAGCGCAAGCCCGTGGAGAACATCCAGGCGCTGCCGCTGGAAACCAACATCTTGGAGTGGCACTACGTCATCTCGGGCACGCCTGGCACGCCGTACGAAGGCGGCTTCTACCACGGCAAACTCAAGTTCCCGCCCGAGTACCCCATGAAGCCTCCGTCCGTGCTCATGTGCACGCCCAACGGCCGCTTTAAGACCAACCAGCGACTCTGTCTGAGCATGTCGGACTTCCATCCCGAGACGTGGAACCCTATGTGGTCCGTCAGCTCCATCCTCACGGGGCTCTACTCCTTCATGGTACGTCTCCATCTTCGTCTTCTCGTACTGCTCCTTCATTTCATCCACAAGACGACGACGCTAACGGCTACGCCATGTGGCTCTTTGCTTTGCCTGGGAGTCAGCTGGAGAACCAGGCCACCTTGGGCAGCATCAGCACCTCGGACGCACAGAAGCGCAAGTATGCGGCGGCGTCACTTGAGGCTAACTGCAGTCATCCCACCTTTCGTAAGCTCTTCCCAGAGCTTGTGGAACTACAGCAAAAGCGCGAGAAGGAGCAGGAACTACTGCGTCAGCTCGCACCTGGAGGGGAAGGCAGTGCGTCGTCGTCCTCAGCGAGCGGGAAAGGTGGTGCATCTGGAGACACTCGTGCTGCTGGAGGCGCTATTGAAGACTGGTCAGCCACCGTTTATTTGCTGGGCAGCGTGCTGGTGGCGGTCACGGCGGCGGCCTACTGGCTGTCGTGATGGCTGAGAAGTGGAAGCTTCAGGGCAAGTGATGCATGAACCCTGGAGTACTGCGTACACAAGGAGTAAGGAGATGATGACTAGCGAGGAGATCGAGAGCGCGACGCTTTTATAGATTACGTCTGGTGACGACGAGAGCATCTTGGGTGGCTTCATAGTGGCTGTGATGGCGGCGACGGTGGCGTCGTTGCTGCTGTAAAAGCCGGAGGTGTGGTTTTGTTGGATGGTGGAGGCGTCAGTGGCCAGAGCGTCTCCAGCATGTGGAAGATGTGGCTAGATGTGGCTCGCATGTTCCTGGCGCTGGTGACGAAGCGAGCTGCTTTGTCCTCCATGTCTTTGTCCAGCGTCCCTACGCTGCTCTGCGTGCTGTCCTTGTGTCGTGTCTTCTTGCTGCTGGCTGTAAAGGCGGCTTGCGTGGTGCTGACGATCTTGATCTGCTCCTGGTGGTGGACGTTGAGAACATGCTGGCTGACGTTCCAGAGTTCGTAGAGAGTGCGTTGGCCCAGCAGATGCACCAGTGTACAGCCTGCCAATTGCACGCCGTCCCCAAACATATCTCGTAGCGACAAGGTGGATGCACTGCTGGTCGTGACGACGTCACCTTGTGGGTGCTTGCAACTGAGGAACTCGAGCGCGCTCCAGACGTGGTAGAAGCTGGAAGCGTTGGGCATCTTGTCTGGCTGCGACTGCGCGCTGGCTTCCCACTCGGCAGCAATCCCCGACCTCTGGAGCATACCAGCGATCTGCGCTAAGGCGTACTGGAAGATCTGAACTGGACGTTCAGGGATTGGAGCCTGGGGATCCGGAGTATGGAAGTCGCATCCTACGTCCGTTTGAATGGCTCTCACGCCCTGGTAGCATCGCATCAACGGCATTAGCACAGCTAATTGTTAGGGAAGGGAGACACTACGGTTGAGCAAGGACTCCGAGCCGTACCATGGCATTTTCAAGCAGTAGCAGGAATAGTAGAGCGTTGCCGATCTCGCGCAGACAATGGAACACTTGCGCCTCGAGCTCGTCCGAGCCCAGTAAGTGCTTGAACTTGCCCTCGAAGTATCCGTAGCACCCTGATTACACCAGTAGCATAACTGTAAGTGAACAAAGTGCTGAAGAATCGATACAAGGCCCATTGCTGCAGAGGAACATGACGTTCCGATCAAGCGCAGACGAACCTTCTGTGCGGTACATGAAGCGCGGTAGCCGGAAGGGCGGGATCGCCGAACCTAACGCCGGGATACAGAGTGCGAGGACGTCTTCAATCTGCCAGAGACAGGGGAAGGTGGAGTTAGATGGCGACACTCTGACTACAAGGACGAGCTCAAATCGAAACTCGAAAACCGCAAGGCCTACCTTCACCAGAGCGAACTCAATGCACTCGTTGGCGACTTCAAAGAGTTCTCGCGCGGGGAGTAACTCGATCAAAGCTTCGATGTGGGGTTCCCTGTGTGTACAGGAACAACACGACAACAGTGAATATCCTCGCACAATGTCTGCCATTGCAGCAAATTCGTTTCGTACCCGAAGAAGCTGCGATAACCTCGCGTGATGCACTTCTCGACGGCGCTGTACTTGGCTGCTTGGCTTTCTAGCCGCATGTCAAGCATACTTCCTTTGGAACCGCGATGTGCTCTTGTCTTCCGAAGGCAATCCTCATGTGCTGCTTGATTGCCTACTGTCAATACCAACGCCGGATGTAGTGCCGTCCGAATAAACCGTCGGCGCTCGAAGTTGGCGCTGAAATGCTGGAAGAGATCCTCCAGGAGGTCCCGTGAAATATGATCATGGATTCGAGATCGAACCAAACACTCGGCGGAGGGTGAGTTTTCTATCAGATACCCCGCTCTCTCATCATTCGCTTCACCAACGAGGTCCTCAAAGTCATCGAGAGTGAGGGCGGAAAGCGATGCGTGGGTGTGTTTCAGGAGCTTCAGCATCTCCACCATCGCCACGTAGCAAGTCGCATCGCTCGTTTCAATCTTGGAAACCAAACTGTCGACATCCCTTCGAAGCAGCATGCTCACCCGTTGGCCCAGGAGAAGACTGAGATCGTACGTCTTCCCAAAGATGCCCACGCGCTTCTGAGAGAGCATCGGGTCGTACCTGGAGCTGGGTTCGTCACAGACAAACGACGTGTCATCTCCAGACGCTTGATTGGAGTTTGACTTGCCCGAGATGGGCATCCTGTCCACCCGAAGCTTATCATTTTGTGTTTCCCCGCGGCTCCATCCCCGGGTAATATTTACTGCTGCCACCGTCTTGTAGTGCATGTATATCCGCTCAGCCAGACGAAACGTGAAGTGGTCAAAGCACAGCTTGCCTTCAGCCTCCACTTCATCGTACAGCCATTGTTGTCGCAGTCCATACAAGGAACGACTGGCAGCATCGTTGTAGATGTCCAGGATGGAGAGCACCGACTCGACCCGCGACGAGTGAGAACCCTCACCGCTTAAGCAGTGGTGGATGAGCAGCCACGGCAGTGAGATCTCGGTGGGTATCTGCACGGACTTGGCCAGTTCTAGATACAGTTCTCGAAACCAGATACTTGAGAAGTCTGCGAGCTCGTGAAGAGTGGCATCAACGTTGAGCATGGCTGGGAAGGCCCCAGCATCCCGATAAAACTCCTGCAGCGCTTCCACATCTGCGCTGATAGCAAGACAAAGCATGCAAGCATAAGTGTGAGTCACACGCCTCTTCATGGTGGATATGATTCAAGGTTGAATCAACAGGAGGCGATACCTGTCGAGATCTTTCTTGAACGAGAACAGTGCAGACGACCCGGACGACTTGCCGTTAAGATCACCCATAGACCGCTTCGTGTAAATTGAGTCGACAGCTGTTCGCAGCATCTGAATCTGGCAAAGTGACGGACTCACTATTCGATCTCGGATCTCGGGGAGCCTCCGCTCGCCACGCTTCTTTTTGAAATCTCCGGACAGCAAGCCACTATCAATCCAGTCACCGCACTGCGAGAGGCATCGAGATCATAGCGAGCACGTACATGCGGTAGAAGGTGCGTTAGGCACCATCATCACTTCCACATAACAAAGAAAGCGAATGCTGCTTGCAAGCACATTACCCACCATCATACGAAGATCATGAAGCAGCTTTGTGCAGCCTAGCTTGCGTTTGTCGGCTCGGTGTAAGATAGGAAGAAGCGTGTGCTGGACAAACACTTGGACCTGCTGGTAGACGCTGCGGCGCACACATGTCACCAGCTTGTGGTGAAACCGCCTCAATATCTGCACGACTGACTTCACGCTGTAGATGATGTCTGCCATCGCCCTCCACTCTTGCCCTGAGTAATTGTGCTTCGTTACGCGCTCATACTCCAGAAACGGGCTGTTCATGCGCACGCCCTCTGCACGAAGAACCTCACTAGGTTTGGGATTCTACTCATGACAAACGAGTGCACAGAGCGCATTAGGATGATAGCACCTCACTGCGATCCCAAGACCAAACGGATAGCCACACAAGAGTTACCTGATACTTCAATGCCAGGAACAACGAGAAGCTACTCTTCCACTTATTCAAATGACCAACCCCCTCGACAAGCAAGCAGTATAGCCCTGCATTTTGCTCCTGTGTGTATCCATGATCCACGTCCTGAATCGCACGTGGAACAGCGATGGTATCGTTTAGTATCGACGAGCGTATCGCAATGCATACCGTGTTTTCCAGGATCGAGAGGATTGCTCGTACGAGATTCAGGGCATGTATCAACCGTGGAAGGTAGTCTTCACATGTTGCCGTACTCTCGCGAGAGACAGCAACGATGTCGAACAAAGCATCGCGGTGCTTTGACGACGTCGTCCCAGTCGTAAGGTCAACTTTACCGCCAGCCTGAGATAGCAACGACCTCATTGGCGTCATACTGATCTCAGCAAACATCGGAACCACGGGGAAACGGCCTAATAGCTTTATAGCCTGGAAGAGGGTAACGATGGGGAGTTAGTGCACCGCGTCGTCAGTACTACGGCTTCGCAAGCCATGCCAAGGGGAGATGTCATACCACTTCGATGACTTTCTTGTCGGCTCCAGGCAAAGAAACAGTTTTCTTCCAGCCATCCGCCTCCTCCAGCACCGCGAGCAGGTACGACAGCGCACGGATGTACTTAAACTTCTGGTGCGGTGTGGTGCAAATGTCGTTCTCCACATGCGTAACGCAGTGCTTCAGGAGAAGATACGTCACTTGGTCGTAGCTAGAAGCACCAGGACCAGTAACGAACACGCGCCACGCATTAGCCGAGAACTGCAGTCACTGCTAGCCGTAAGGGGATCACGTACCGTTTCACATTAGTCAGATTGTGTCGGAGGGAGTCCCAAATGGTGCCTTTTGACTGCGACGAGCTGCCCACGAACTCCTGCAGCCGCACAATGTCCTTCTCCACCTGCTCGGCGTCCGGGAGAGTGTCCCTTATGTGCAGGAATGCCCTGTAAAATGCAATAAACACATCACCACACCCACCGTCAGCCCTCGCAAAGACAGCATACAAGCTGCAGCGAGTCTAGAGGAGTCTGACTCGAGTAGAACAGGCACCACACGACGTCTTAGTCCTTGCCCAACCTTTTGAAGACGGAGAAGTCGTTGCGGAGGCTGCTTTTCGTGTCGTGTAAGTGGTTGAGCTGCAGCACGACGTCCAGAACGTCGAGTAGCGCGTCCATCATGGCGTCCGGGATCACTCGCGTCATGTTCTCGTGCACTGTGATGCGCTGGATGTTGTCGCTGAGCAGCACCACCGCCTGGGCGCAGAAGTCACTCAGCTGCCTGATCTTCGCCACCTGCGGCTGCAGCACTGCGGATGCAACGCCACCAGTCACACCGCACATCGCCAAGCCAGCGTAAGTTTACTCTAGAAGTCACTGGCAGGACATTTGCCCTGTGAGGCGTTCCATCCAACCCGCACGTACCGGTGAAGATTGCCTGGTAATATGAGTGGCTGCGTGTCGGCTCGGCCGCGTCACCCGCCACGACCGGCGGGAAGGCGCGCGCGCAGCTACGCGAGCAGTAGATGGCGTTCACGAGTCGACGTCCATCTTCACACTTGTGCTGGAGCTGCCGCACCACCTTCATCTCCTCGGCGAACGGGAAGTTGACGGCCAGCTCGTGCGCGAACTCGTCGTGTGCTGGCGCAGAGGTCATGACCACCGATAGTGCGTGGGCGTCACAGCCACCGCCCGCTCGGCGTTCGCTTAGCGGACAGCAGGCCCTACTGAAGGCCTGTAGAGCCCCCAGCGCCGAGGTGGCAGCAACCTCCATCTTCCCCCCTCGTATCTCCTTCCGCCCCGCTGGAGCGCAGAGTGGCTCGGGGATAACTGCAGCCAGGACAAAAACAGAGATTCTGGCCAAGTGAGCGGGCGCGTGCTGCCCGACGAGGTGGTTCTGCTGTGCCCATTGGGCCACGTATGGCGAGGACTGATAGAAGCTGTGGCCGCGTAGACTAGCGATTTCAAGGTTTGTCGTCGGTTTTGTTCCAGATCGGAGGCTATGATGGCGTGCATCTTGTACGCCATCTTCGGCTTTCGTTTTGGTTCTGCAAGGACTGCTCTAGATGGAGCTCGACGCACTCTGCTGCGTCTTGAAGCTGGCGTTCGAGTGCCAGGGACGTCAACACCGATACTGATGTTAGCTGCTCGACCCGGTGCATGGCGACTCGGTTGCTCAGGCACACGCATTGGGATGACTTTGGGGTTCAACGTTCGGTAAACCGATTCAAATTGTCTCTCTGTGTCTACTGATGTCCCCCGGGACAAGTAAGTAGACGGTCGTCGAGTGCGCGTGGAAGGACGTATCGCTGATCTCGCTGATCTCGCTGATCTCGCTGATCTCGCTGATCTCGCTGATCTCGAGGCTCTCCACGTTCTGTACTGCCAAGGCTATGAGGGGAATGCATACTACAGCAGCTTAAGGGTTTGAATGGCATCAGCTGTGAACCTTCCTCCCCTCCCACCACCATAACGGAATGGCGTGCTCTCGAAGAGTAGCACGATTCAGAGCAGCTTGTGCTTCGAGGAACCAAGTCCCAAGATGGACACCCGCTGCGCAAAGATCCTGGGCGGCAGTGACGACAAGCACCCCATAGCCGTCTGCACGTTTTGCACCGCGTCTGCCAGTCTCCGGACCGAGACGAGGAGAACCCACCCAGCTGCAAAGTGCGTGAAGGCACCACCAAGCTGTCGCGAACAACTCAGCCTGCTGGAAATTGGCTGCGCTGACGAGGTGTGGCAATTCCTCACGGCTCCACACCCAAGCAGCACCGCTCCGAACCTCACCGCTCCACGTGAGAGTGCGTCTTGTTGTCGCTGGCGCTATCGGCCTGTCTCCCGTGGACGTGACTACTAGTTGGCAATCCAGCACTTGAACGACTGCCCGGACTTCCGACGAGAATTCGGCTGGATGAAGAAGCCCGAGTTACGGGCCTGGATCCGTTTCTGCTGATCGCGAAAAAAAAACTTGCTCTCAACAAAGCCGGCCAAGCATGAACGAGTACAAGAAGTCGGCGGCCGCCGCGGGCCCAAGGCCAGCGAGGACGTTGCGAAGCAACACGGGGCCCCAGGTGTGCTTGCTCTCGCAGATGAAGCTCATGTACGCGCTCAGCGCCTGCCATTTGTGCCCAAGATAGTTTGGCGAGTCTGCGAAATAAGCGCGCTTTAAGGGACGGAATTAAGTAAAACGGATTTAGTGTCAACACTTGACCAATCAGACCAATCGCGCTTTCTTGGCCATGGCAGGCAAGGACACGGAGGCGAGGATGGCGCTCGAGGCGTGGCGGCGTGAGGTGCCCCACGGAGCCTACATGCAGCGCATTCGCCTGTCAGTCACCGGAGAAGTAGCCGAGGCCGCGGCGATGGCAGCTGCATCTTCAGTGGCGTCTCCCGCTTCCCAGGAGTCGCTGCAGACCAGCCAGGGACAGAGCGACAGCTCCACGCCAACGGCGGCAATCGAAGTGGAAGAAGCGGCTCCCATTGTCGTGGACCTCCCCCCATTCGAGAGCGCGTTTATCACTGGGAGCGACCGGATGGCACTCAATGTCGGCGGCCCCGTGTGGGCCATGGATTGGCTCCCGCAGCCGTCAACTAGCAGCACCACAGAACCTCCTGCTGCTACCAATGCCGCGCAGAAGACCGGACGACGCAAACCAGCAGCAAACGGCAAGGCACAACGCACCAAGGGTGGGGACACCAAGAAAACAGCCGCGAAGAGCGCCAAGAGCGAGTCGAAAGGCACTAAAAGCGAGCCAAAAGCAGGCAAGAGCAACTCCTCGACGAGCAAAAAGAGCGATGCAAACGGCGAGTGCAACGGCGGTCTGGAGACGATAGACGCCACCACGCCACCAAGCAGCAATGGTAGCAGTCCTGATATCAATGGCGAGCGTCGGGATGAGCTCGAGACGCTGCAATGGCGCTATCTGGCGCTGGCAGCGCACCCGGCGTGCCAAGTCGACAGCGACGGCAAGTTGGTCAAGACGGCGCCGCCTGATCACTACTATGCGGTGCAAGAAGGTGGACGCAACCTCATCCAGATCTGGGCCGTGCCAATGCAGTCCACAGCGTCAGAATCAAGTCTAAAATCCCAGAAAGAGAGCGCTGTGAAGCCACGACTGGTGTATGCGATCGACCACAGCAGTAACGTGGCCTGGGACCTTCAGTGGTGTCCTCTAGCGTCGCAACTGTCGCATCCAGAGCACCAAAGCGCGCTGTTGGGTGTACTGGCCGTGTGCTTTGGAGATGGCAGTCTACGTGTGTTTGAAGTGCCAAAGCCACCCGTGGAACGGCTTCAGATGCAGACACAGAGCAGCAAAGGCGCTGCTTGTATCGTGGAGACGCTGCGGCCTGTGGTGATTGCTAAGCTGCCACGAATCCTGCAGCTGTGTGTTCAGTGGTCGCCACACCAGTGGAACCTGCTTCTTACAGGCGGATCGGACGGTACGGACTCCATACCTTGGGAAACTACTAGTTGTGCTCGTTACGGTGGGTTTCTGACTTGGATTTGGCTGTTGTTGTATTCTCCAGGCTCTGTATCACTCTGGAACATCGAAGCTGTCATGCGTGAGCGGGAGAGTGTCGAGTCCGATCCTTCGCAGAACAAGGAAGTGGAGCCACTGGAGCCTCAGAGACGCTTTCAGGACGGTGCGTGGCATTAATGTCGTCTTATCAGGACCCGTGTTGTGAACGCAAACAGTAGCGCTGACTGTAGAGCTGCTTGTTTGTCTCGTCTGAATCGTATTTGTGGTTGCTCAGCGGACACGATCGGGAAGCAAGAGCCATTCGACTGGGGTAGGGGCTGGGTGGCAATCCGAGCCGTGGCTTGGTCTCCGTACGACGAGCATCTCTTCGCTACCACTGGCAATGTGCGTCTGCTTCTATCGTCGCTACTTTCATTGCAAAGGCTTGGGCGCTGACGCTACCACCGGAGTGTTGTGTGTGTGTTTGGAATGTGTGCAGGACTCGGTGTTCAAAGTGTGGGACGTCCGCGAGCCGCGATTGTGTCTACGTTCGCACCGGATTCGCTCGACGTGGGGATTAGCGCTGCAGTGGATGGACCACACGTCGATCCAGATCTCCGGCGATCAGGGCTCCATCTACGTTTACGACATTCTGAGTGGTAGCTACCAGAAGCTACACTTCCACCCGCAGATCGATTCACCTGTTTGGGACCTTCAATTCGGACGTCGCGGCGCCACACCACTGCTGATCTCATCTTGTACATCTGGCAGCATTCGTGCTGCACCGGCCAAGAAACTTTACCGTGCACCACAGAACTGCGTGGAGCTCTGTCGGCTCTCCGGCTGCAAGGATGCCAACGTGGAGCAGCCGTACAAGTCGCTGAGTGTGTCCTTCGACAAGCGCACAGTGCTAGGTTCGGGCGATGTGGTGAGTCCAGCAACGAGGGAGTTCTGCGAACGGGACGCGGCGCTGCATCGCCTTCGGCTGACCTCGACTACGGCGGGTGAAAACCCTTGCTATCTGGCGGCCGCAGGCCACGCTGGGCTTGTGCTACTGCTCGAGCTGCAGGATGAGCTGGACAACCTGATCACAAGGCACTTCATGCCGCCGTCCAAGAAGATTGGCCGACCGAAGAAGGTCTTTGCGACCACTGGAGCGCATCTTACGCCCAAGAAGCCGTCAGGCAAGAAGACTGGCAATGCTCCCGTGTGTGCTTGGCGCAAGGTGCGCACACTGGGAAGCTTTGCGAAGGCCAAGGGCATGCACACGGCTCTGAGCAAGTACAAGAAGAAGCGAGCCAAGGGCAAACTGGACTCCACCATCAAGGTCTCTAGAAAGAAGAAGAAGTACACATTAGTTGTGGTGGAGGACGACGATGTGGAGGACGCTGCAGAGGAGGAGGAAGAGGCCGAGTATCAGAGCGATGGCGAAGAGGAAGAAGAGGTATCGGACTCGGATCTTTCGCGCATGATGGACGACGAAAACTCGGACGACGAGCGCATCAGCGCGTCCGAGTCGGACGATCACGCAGAGGAGGAGGGGACGTGTGCAGCGCAGATCAACCCGGAGGAAGCACGACTCATGGCTGAATTCCAGTTGGACTTATCGGAGGAAGATGCCATCGCTCTGGCTATTCAGATGTCCGAGCTCAAGGAGTCAACGCCGCCCGCTGCAACTGGAAGTGGAGAGGATGCTGCTGCAGCCACAAACAAATCCACGTCTGCTCGATCAGTTTTGCCGGGCAAGGATGCCGGCAAGTCAGGGGAAATTAAGGCCAAGGCTCCAGTGAAAACGAAAACTGGTAAGGGCAAGAAACGTGCGCTTCCGTCTAAAGACACTGAGAAACAAGGCAAAGACGAGAAGGCCGCTGCCAGTTCAACCACTGGTAAGAAGGCGACAAACGTCGCAAAGCCGAAGGCTACCCCCACTACTTCTGGTGACGGAGCGGACAAGCTCAAGGCACCCGGTGGAACTCCATCCACAAGTATACAGAAGACGAAGACGAAATCACCAGCCACCACGTCAGCTGTGAAGAAGACGAAGTCTGCGAAGAAGAAACCGGCCAAAGCAACAGGCAAACAGTCTCCGCGTGCGTATCGGGACGTGGTGGTAGACCAAGCCGCTGCTTTGCAATTTTACGAGTACCAACTGGGTATGACGGAGGAAGACGCTATCAAAGAAGCCATTCGACTGTCCGAAGCTGGAAACAAGCGACGCTCGACGCGTGTCAAACATCCTGTACCGCAGCGTGAGTCTGCTGATAAGAGTCGTAGTGGGGCTGTAGCTTCGGCACTGACAACAGCAGCCTTATCCGGCACGAAAGGAGGTTCAGGGAAACAGCCTCAGACAACCAAGACCAAGGATTTGCAGAAGGAGACCAAGGAACCAACGCTAGCAGAAAGCAAGAACACTTCTACTTCTCCTCCTGTTTCTGACTCGAGCGTCGCAGAGACGCAGGTGGAGGATCAGCAGCAACTTCAGGCGCCGCGTCGTCTGCGCTTCTCGCCGAAGACTACCGGCGCCGACGGCAAGAAGAGCGCGGTCCCTGTTATTGATATGAAGGTTGACATTAGTGCAACCGAAGCTGCGGCTGCAGCTGTGACCTCCGAAGATGTTGCTGCTGCTGACGCCGGCACTCCTGACGCTGCAGGAGAACCAGCTAAGGGCATGCATTCGGTCCAGAAGAAACAGGAGACAAAGAAGGCTGGCAAGGCAGCCACGAGCTCCAAGAAGAAGCTGTCGTCGTCCCGGGCAGCAAAAGTATCGACCGCAGGGAGTGCGTCTGCTAGCAGTGCCAAGTTCCCTCAGACCAAGCGTCCACCTAAGCGTTCGAGAAGCACCGGTGCCAAGTCAATGGCTGAGTCATCAACCTCCAAGAAGTGTAAGACGACACCCACCACGAGTGGTAGGAGCACACAACGGTATGGAGCAGCGACTGTGAGCAATGACAGCTTGGAGATGCTGTCAGAGGAGGACGCGCTGCTCATGGCGCTCAAGATGTCGGAGGTGGAGTATTAGCAGCATCTTCAGATGGGGAAGGGGGGAGTGAGCACGTGGAGGGACCGACGGACGCAGCGCGACGTCGCCCACGTAGCAGAAGGAGAGAGCGCTGAGGTGGCTCAGTAGAGTACTCGGAGTGCGATGGCTGCAGTCACGGACTGACAGACGTGTGAATCGTGTTGACGTTCTGGCTGCACACAACAAGTCGTAGATCGTAGGTCGAAGGTCAAAGGTGTGTATGAAATTGACTGAATACCTTCTTATTTGCTCAAGCGCTTGGGACGGCGGACAGACAGGAGTCTAGATCCCGCTGCCGACTTCCTGCAGCTTGAACTGCAGTTGAGCTGCATCGCATCGACAAGCGTCCGGCCGATTGGGAGCGACTTTGGTTGGTATGTCCGCTTGGGTCCTGGCCAGAGCACAGCTTCAACTTGGCGGCGTTTGGCTACAGTCGGGAAGCCGGTTTCCCAAGCTTGACTCCTGTGATTGGCTGGGAGCGTTTTCGGCGAAACTATTCTGCCTCTGATTGGCCCCAACTCTCTCTCTGCTTTTACGAAACAGAGACCTTGTCGGGAAAGGATTGGGAAGGCCGCGGATGATTGGCTGATAACCCAGCCATCACCGGAATGCTTACGGCAGCCAGCAGAATACTTACCGGAGCCCCTGAGCATTCACGCCAAAACATTTGAGTTTTGTATTTGGGAGAACCCGGTCCGCCCTCTCGATCTCGGTCGGCTTCACCATCGTCAGCTCTTCCTCGCATTTCTGCATTCTTCACCAAGACCGGATCCACCGCTGCGCGCTTCGCTAGCTGCTGGTTGCTAGCTGCTCTCTGCCTCTGCGCGCCATGGCCCCGCAGTACGACAACGTAGTGGAGGCGCGCGATGTGCCCGCCGTGTCCTATGAGGACCTGGTGCGCAAGGCCGACCTCTCGGCCGTCATCGAGGAAGCTTTCGGCTACGAAGGCATGGGCATCCTCGTGGTGAGCGGCGTGCCGGGGCTCAATCCGAAGCGCGACAACTTGCTGCCTCTCGCCTTCAAGTGTGTATGCTGTCATGTCACCACTTGGCGTGTGTGGAGAGTATCGTTGATGGACATTTGTCTGTGGATGTGGATGCAAATGTGCAGGTTCGCGAACCTGCCGGACGAGGTGAAGGACAAGTGCACGCTACCTGAGGCCTACTACAGTTTCGGCTGGAGTCACGGCAAGGAGAACCTACAGGGCAAGCCCGACTTCTCAAAAGGCTCGTACTACAACAACCCGGAGACGAACGACCTGTCTGGTGGTGACGAGCAGCTCGTGGCCAAGTACCCGTCCTTCTACCACGCCAATATCTGGCCGCAGGAGCTGCCGGCGCTCGAGGCCGCCTTCATGCAGCTTGGCCAGCTCATTGTGGACACGGGTATCCTCGTGGCGCACCAGTGCGACAAGTTCGTCGAGGTACGCATTAGCTCAGCACCACCCTACTGGCTAATCAACTACAACGACAAGGACACTAACATCTCGCCTCTGTGATTGTGCTTGGCTACTGCAGTCCAAGTCGCCCAGCTACGAGCGCGGCAAACTGCACCGTATCATCAGCACGGGCAAGTGCTCCAAGGCCAGGTACACACACAGATACACAGTCATAAGCTCCATCGTCTGCTTGAAGCCCTAGCACTGACGCTGTGCGTACGGATGTGCTTTTCCGCTACAGACTGCTGCACTACTACTCACTGACTGAAGAGCAGATCGCGGCGCAGCAGGCGGCCACGTCGCTGGAAGACTCTTTCGCCTGGTGTGGCTGGCACAATGACCACGGAGCCCTTACTGGGCTGGTACAGGCCATGTTCACGGACGCTGCAGGTGCTGCTGTGCCCAATCCCGACAAAGCCGCTGGACTCTACGTGAAGAACCGTCGTGGTGAGATCCTCAAGGCCAATATCCCGCCGGGTCATCTTGTGTACCAGATCGGCGAGACATCGCAGGTGCTCTCGGGTGGTGAGCTCCAGGCCACACCGCACGCTGTGCGGGGGCCGCAGGTGCCAGGTGTGAACCGTGAAACGTTGGCCGTCTTCATGCAGCCACTACCTGAAGAACGCATGGCTGTGCCCACTGGTAAGGGCGCGCGCTCACCTGAGGACGCCGGCAAGACCGAGAACTTGCCCAAGCGCGTGCCTCCGCTGCTCTCGCGCTGGAACAACAGCATGAACTTCGACGAGTTCTCGCAGGCCACCTTTAAGGCCTACTATTGAGACCAAGTGGACACTGGATGGCACACAACTCGTTTGCTCGCCTCTCCTGCGCCATCATCGGCTATAGTAGCGCCGAGTCCTGCCAGCACCCCTTTAACTTCTATGTGGACTCTTATGAACCTGCGTCACGCTGTCCTCCGTTGTCTTCTTTGAGTTCGACTGTCTGGGAGCCGGACTTGATTGCCCAGACTGCTGTGGCTGGAGTCTCCAGGAGCATGGCATGGCTAGACGAACTCACTGGTTCATGACAGCACGTACTCCAGCACGAGCGCAGTACGTGGCTCGAGTCGACGGTAGTAGTTCTCGATTCGCGCCTTCTCCTGGAACCCCAACGCCGCGTAGAAAGCTTGGGCGTCTTCGTTGGCTATGTGTACGTGCAGCTGCACGCTCTCGGGAACTTGATCGCCTGGCGCCGCCTCCTTCCGAACCTCCCGTGCCTGCTGAATGACGCGCTCTACGAGCTGACGGCCGACGCCCGAGCGGCGATGGCGAGCCGGTACAGCCAGCGTACGGAGCTGCACGTGCTGTCGGCCGTCACGCTCGGTCTGCAGCTCAGCGATGGCGGACCCCACGACCTCCGCGCCAGTCACTGTACCGTCCGCCGGCGGTCGTAGCGCCACCCACGAGAGTCCATGCGCATCCTTCTCGGCGCGGCGGTAGATAAAGGACGGCGGTTGGACGGGCAGCACGCCCATGTTGATCTTCTGCGCCGCCCGCACGAGCTCCGGCGCCCCCGTCAAGCAGTGCAGCTCCGTCATCGGTCTACTCGCTTCGTGCTTTATCTTCTGTCGCACTGGAAGAGAGCAATCTGACGCTGATTCGAGCAATCTGAGACGAAAGCTGAGCCACGAGCCGCGGAGAGGTTAGATCAAACCGCATCCCATAATAAGGAGGAAGAGATGGCGAGGAGATTCTCGGGCGGTGACGGCCGCGCGGCGCTCTGCTTCCCGAGCGACGACAGCGCGTGGTTCCAGGGCTACTTCTTCGGTGCAGACGGCGGCTCGCAGCTCGGGCTGATGGGCGAGGAGCTCCCTGTGGATGCCTGGTGCGTACCAGCTCGTAGTCGCCAACATCACGTCTGGCAGTAGGCTCACGTGTTCTGCATCTATGGGTGCGCTTGCACAGCGTGGAGTGTCCGGATGGCGGCTACCAGGAGTTCCGCGTCACTGTGATGCACTTTAAGGTGCGTTACGCTTGTCAATGCATTCGCTTGGATTCTGCTGGTGCGTGGGTGACCTTTTGGGCGATGTGAAATGCGGCGGTAGATGGCCAAGGAGACGACGGTGGTGGTTCTCAAGACAGGCGGCGACCTGTGCTCTCTAGACAGTGAGGAGCTTACTTTCCAGCCGTCCTTGCTGCTGGTACGCCCGTCTTCTCTGCATGCACGTGGATTAGCTCTCTCTTCCACTGTGCACGCCCAATTGATCCATGTTCCAATGTGCTGCAGACTGACGCCAAGGCTGTTGAAGCCGTCCGGACCTACTTCCCCACCATCGCCGAACGTGCTGGACACAACTCCGTACGATTGTTCGCTGCCTCTCTTCATTCTGCTACTGTCAGCATCACTGCAAGGTTCAGCTTGCTTCAATTCTGTTTGCCACGCATGCTCGCTGACCTGTGCGTTCTATTGCGGCAGGATCTGTTGCTGGATTGCACCGTTTGCTTCGGCGACATGCACATTGCAGCACTTGACTTCACCTAGAGGTCACCAAGCGCAGACAAACACGTGGTTAAGTTAACGAACTGTGGGTTCTTGAGTCCTGGTTGATCAACTGTTCCTGCTCCTCCCATACGCTGGCGCTATCTCGTCACCGCAGACCCTCCAACTCGTGCTTGCCGGCTGTGAAGGAGCACATGAGCGGGAAGGATAACGCGATGCGCACATGCACCGAGCCACTGGCCGTGTCCTCCAGTGGCAGCCAACAGTCCATCGGACTCCCCGACGTTAGCTCGTTCAGCGATACCTGGTGCAATAGCGACACATAGAGCTAGCGTCAGGATAGTCGCACGAGAGAAATTCAACGCGTCATTGCTCAGAATAAGCACTCACCTCTCCTCTCCCCATGAATTGGTGACTCAGCACTTTGTTCTTCTGGTACACGGTGCAGCGCAGAACTGTCGGGGGACCAGAGAACACGGAGGAACTCAGCGTATCGAGCGCATCCACCGACGCGCGGTTGGTCTCCGTGATACGCGCGTCCCACAGCTGTCTTGCCGCACGACGGGCACTTCGGTCGGCTGCACCGCCACTAGAAGCTCCTTTCGTGGAATGAACATGCGTGCTGTGCGTGGGGATGGCAAAGCGGAAGGCGAACTTGTTGTCGGGTGGGTTCCACTGCGGGTTCACGCCACCCTCACCCACCTTGCTGCGGTAGGTTTGCAGACTCCACTCCTCCGCTGTCTTTTTCGGCTTCTCTCCGGGATGCACGAGTTCCAAGAACACGTACGCGTTGCTCTGCAGCAAGCAATCATAAGCGCACGTCAATGCCTCCGAGTTTGTAGGGAGATAGCCGAGCTAAGCCTCGTTTTGACTTACCCACTGCGTCAGCCAACCGCACGAGACCAGTTCTTTCGCTTCGACCAACTCAACCTGTGGGCACAAACAACCATAACCCAAGCTGGTCAGACGAGAACCAACTTCTCGATGAATATCGGAGCCCCTCTAAGCGCGAAGCTTTGTGCTGTGCACAGTACTTACCGTGACGACGCCGACAAAGCGGTGCGGCAAGCCTGCTTCTTGGAACATGGCGTTCCTCTGTGCGCGAGAGTGCGCCTCCACGAGGAAAGGGATCCTGGGCTCGTCCTCCTTATCGAGGCCCAGACGCTTGTACTGGTGGTGCGTACGATATGAGTGCACACCGTCCAGCTGGTACTGCGTGATGGCTGTGACGAGCCAGCCTTCGCCGCCCGTGGCCTTCCACATGGCCACCAAATCCGGGTCTTCAAACACCGACTCGATAATGTCGTCGCAAGTCTCCAAGCAGATAGGACTCAGACGATCCCACCCCAGCTCGACATGCAGCGGCATCTCCATGTTGTGCATGTACCGACGCACGTTCCACTCCGCCTCGACTTCCCACGGGTCCACGAACATCATGGACTGGCGGCGAAGTTCTTCAGGAACCGAGTGCGTGCTGTGGATGCCAAGCTTGCTGCAAGCTACTCCGGTTGGTATGCTGGCATCCGATACGTTGCTATGAGTGCGACTGCGACTGCGACTCGAGGTCACATGAGGATCTAGCGGGAACATCTGGGTATCTTCGCCTCGGTGTGCCACCAGTAGCCGCAACTTGCGGTGTTTGCAACAGCGTTCCAGGAATGCTTGGCCCTTTGTGATGCTATAATCACTACTATCATCGTTGTCATCAGCCCCACTCGCGAAGATTTCATGCCGTTTGAACCAGTCAAAAGCATCTCCCAGCAGGAAGCTCTTTGTGTACACGCGCGGGTCCACGCGAAAGCGACGCTGAGTCATTGGGACGCCAAAACCAGCACTTTGCATCAGTAGCAAAACGTAGTCGTCGCTCGTCTTCACCATCGTCGAATGCAGCTCGCGGCTCATCCCAATGTCGTAAAGGAACGCCCCTAAGGTGATCGGCTGGTCCATTTCACAGTGACCGTTGTGAGCATCAGTGTCCATGCCACCGCATCCAAACTCCTGCTCGCTCGAATCAACACGATCTTCACCACTACCAGCGCCGAGGCCTTCCTGGTCACCCTTCCACTTCCCGTTCATGTTTCCAATCGTAGTGCAGCCCAACGCAGCGTTATCCAAACCGTAGAGGCCACAGAGACACTGAACCTCCTTCACTGAGTAATCGAACTCGCACCGCAAGTGGGACTCGATAAGCGCGTACCAGCGCTTGATCCCGTCCAGAGGCCCTTCACCCAGCGCTTTCCAGAGTTTCCGAGGGGTAAAGAGCGAGCTCGAGATGTCCAGCTCGCCCTCATCGTCTTTCCTCTCCTCTTCTTCCCGAACGTCCTGGAAGGTGCCGAGGAACAGCGTCGCCCGCGCGTACGTTGTCCGGAGCACCGACACCATGAGAATCAGCGTGTACATCTTGCGGATCTTGAACTGGTGGTGATTCGTTGACTTGTCCATGCCTCCCCACGACAGGAGAGAAATGCTCTCCTCGTCCAAAACGTGCGACGCCACGGTGCCAAGGAAGATGAACCCGAAGTTCTTCACGAACGAACGATTGATGCCCCTCTTGCTCGTGGATCTCTTGGCATCCACTCCTCGCTCCAGACTGCGAATCAGTCTCACGTTCTTCTCGAACGCGAACGAGCTGAGAGATGAGAACGACATACCGGGGAACGACTCTTTGTTCGTGAATTGCGTGTAGAATGGGAGCGAGACGGCCTCGCGGACAAGATCCGATCTCTGTCGTGCCCACCCCAAGAAGATGGCGCCAGTTCGAACCGCCACGTTGATGTACGCAACCACCAGCGGGGAGATGTTGATCTGGCCCTCTGCGTCGAGATTCAGAATGTAGCAGAGCTGGATTGTGAGCCCCTCCCAGTCTCGATACACGTCCTCGGTGATGCTGCAGGACGCGAACGTGGAGCACGAGTGCAGCATCGATAGCGACACATACTGGATCCACTTGCGCAACGTCGTAGTTCGCTTCAACTCGGACAGCAGGAAGCAGACCTCAACGATATGCAGATAAGCATGCGGGTGCATCACCGCCAACGCCGCCTCGTACACGTACTTGCGATCCACCTGGAACTGCTCGCAAAGTGGGGTGCACAACTCTGCCAGAAAGTCCTTGTGGAGTTTGGAACGGCGGTGTCGTTTCTGCGGGAGGCTTGCGGTCGCGGCGGGGGTAGTTGCAGGCTCGCTGTCGTCGATTCCGTCGTGTCGGAACCACACGTTCAAATCAGCGCGGAAGTGGCTGATCATCTCTCTCGCCACACGAATGCCGATCATCTTCCCCACGAAGGCGGACGATGACCACCGCCGACACTCAATATCTGCGATCTGCGCTTTGAGCCACGGTGCTGAAGGAATTGACTTCTCCGACTGCAAGAGGTTTGACCAGTTGGCTGTGTTTGCTCGACGGAGAGGTGAAAGCTTATCGTCCTTTGCCGCCAGGTCGATGTTCAATAAGCTAAGCGATTGGTTCAAGTCGCTCATTCGTCGCCGTGGGGATAAACCCAACGTTGCTCGATCGGGAGAATGACTCGAAGAAGTGATGCACGACAAGTCGCTGGCTCTCCGCCAGTGATTTTTCCGAGACGACCGAAAGCGCGGTGATGTCGGCTGTTCTGCGAATTCCAGTTCCTGTTCCCTGTCTAACACTCCAGTGCTCTTGTCGCTCGTCGATTCAAGTGCCGAGATCTCGAATCGCGCATGGATGTTCACGAGGTGCCGTGCCTGAAGCATCTCCACGAGCGCCGTATCGCTTAGTCCGCTTCGCTTGCACACGTACGCGGCAAAGGAGAATGCGTGTTCGATGTCGGCGTGAGTAGCGAGTTGATGCCGATGCTTGGAAGAAGTGACAGACGCCAGCGACGTCCCTGGGAAGGCTTGCTGCTGCATCTTCTTCATGGCCCAGTTCAGCATGGGTGAGTTCACGCTGGAGTGAAGATATTGGAAATAGATAGTGACAGAAGTTAGGTTGACGTAGAAGTGAGTCGCCCGCGCGGCGTTGGCCATGACGTCGTCGCTCTCGCACGAAAAATCCCGTTTGTCCGCGTAGACATCCACCTCCTGCGCCTGCGGAAGCAACACCGCACACGCTTGCTCAAAGTCTTCCAGCCACCACAGCGCGCAGCTTTCAAGCCACCTCTCGCGCTTTCGGCGGAAAAGTGGGATTACTTCCTGCTCCAGAAGCTCTTTCGCGACATTTCCCGCGGGTGTGATCTCTGACTGCCCCGCCGTGCTGATGAAGTCATACCGGAAGCTGTCGTTTGTGCGATACTCCACCAATCTCGCGATCACCAGCGCCAGACTGGGGTCTGCCAGCCGCACTGCCAGTACCCGGACGGCTTCTTGGATCCGCGGCGGTTCGCACAGAAGGAAGAAGGCAGCGGCTTCTTCATAGTGCTGCTTGCCCAGTAGAGAATACGCGTTCCTGATGGCGGCGTTGCACCAACGCTCCTGTGAGAAATCGTTTTCCAGAAACGAGGCAAGTGTCTAACACTCAAAAGCACGCACCCACGCATACATGTTTGTCAGAGACCCGGAGTCCTCAGCATACTTGGGATATTTAAACCTCCAACACGAAACCCACCTTGTTACGATCCGATCGTGAGAACTTCGCCAGCGCACTCAGCACGTTTGTCTTACCCAACGCCACGTAGTACAAACAGATGCTCATCGCGTCCTTCGTCCGTGAGTAGGACAGCTTGGCAAACCTTCACAGATTGCACGTGAGGGTCAACAAACCCCATAAGCACAGTGACAGTAAAATGATCGTCAGTGCCCCTTCCAAACGCCGAATGGGGCAGAACAGTGAGATGATACTGCAACGCGCACCTCTCAATGACCCCGCGCAAGTCCTTCACGTCCTTGACCCAGAGTCCCAGCCACATCGGACGAAGGTCTTCCCACGACATCTCCGCCTGAATGCAATGCTCCCACAGGAACTGCTGTGCGTCGGAGTGGAGAGCCCATAGAAAACCGGACGAAGGTGCTTCTCCCAGCCCCGGACACCATGATGAGACCTCTTCTTCCTTGTTGCTGGCACCCCTGTTGTTGTAACTCTCGACCTGAGGAGCGGTGATGCTGTCACTGGCAGTGTGCTCCACCATGACACTTTTCAGCGATCTGGCAAATAGGTTCATCGAGAAAAACCGCTTGGCACCCAGGTCGGCAGGCGAAGCGTCCAGGTCAAAGCCGAGCGCTTGGATTGCCTCCACATAGCGAAGGATTGCCTTCATTTCCAGTAAATGCTCTTCGCTGAAGGACGTGAAGAGAACTGACGCGTTTGTCGCCAGGGCGTGATCCTTCCCGAGGAGCAGCGTGTCAACCGCTGTCTCCACAACCACCATTTCTGCTGGCGCCATACTGTGGGCCTCGTTGGCCGTGGCATCAGTCGCTTCACGCTGTGCGAGGTAGTCGAACCCTCGCTGGTTAGACCGACTGCTGTTGTGCGCCGGCATCGCGAATAAATTCTCCGCTTTATCCATATCAGCACTGCGATGAACAGACGTCGAGTACCGACCGATGGAGTCCCGTACGCCTCCCCGTGCCAGCCCGAAATCGATTCCATTCGCAGTGTCAGTGTCACTATCAGTGTCAGTATCAGTACGGCTGGAGACTGTGGCAGTATACGAGAGTATGCCACTGCGAGCACTTGCACGCGCAGACGTATCATCCTCGATGACTTTCGCGAGCAGCTTGAGCATCTGGATCGCATCTTTAAACGCCCTAGAGAATTCGTACGTGGGGCTGTCCCCCGCGAGCGACGTATCCTTCTCACCTACGCGCGCATGCATCCCGAAGAGAGTCGTCAGAATCACGTATGGGTGCCAAACGGGGAGTTTCTGCGGCGATTCGGCAGCTTTCCAGTCCATCGAATACTGCAGAAGGCTCCCAGGCTCGTCCCACTTGCCCATAACCACGGGCATTTCGTTCGAAATGGTGAATCTGTGCTGTGACGGTGACTTTGCAGCATCTGCCGCTTGCACATATCCGCCTCCGATCAAAAGCGCCGACGAATCCCGTGTGCAATCGAAAATGGACAGTGGGCTCACGATGTCTTCGCCGATTTGCGCCCAACGGTGCAGGTTCATGTCGTACTGGTAGATGACCATCGCTGACTCGTAGCGCACGGCAAGCGCGTCCACATTGAACTCGACGTGCGAATTGCACCAGGAGAAGCCTAGAACGTTACCCCGACCATTGGATGGGATAAACTCTTCCAGGCGCAGAATCCCCAATCCAGATTCTCCTTCAAATACATGGAGCTCATCTGGTCGTTCCGTGTGTAGGACTGCGACTCGGTTCGGGTCGTCCACTTCGATATGTCGAACACCGAGTGGTTTTGCTGTAACCGTCGTGCTGATTCCAGGTTCATTAGCTTGACCAGTGGATACATAGCCACGCCGACAGAAGGAGCTGGGCGAGGTAGACATTTCCCCCGCATTGTCGAGTGGCGATGCAGGTAGCCGGTTGAGACTCACTTTACAGGAGCTCATCATCGTGAAGTTGATCCCCTCCCCCGAAATGTGGCACCGCCAGTGCTCGATACCCCCGGCAGCATCGCCAATAAAGAGCAGTGAATTCAATCCGTCGTGGCCTTCAGCCCGCTTGCTGGTAAACGCTCGTTGTCGGTAGTCCCTCTCGCCCGCAATGGAGGTGATATCGCGCTTCCGCTCAATCGATCCTTCTTGAATTTGCAGCGGAGCAAGTTCGAACGAGTGCGACACGCTACCGCGCACTCCCTTCCAGGCGCACAGTTTGCCCGGAAGTGATGTTATGCCGAAGATCACCACTGCGTCAGGGATGTATTCGCCATCGTCCGCATAAGCTGGACACACGCACAGTGAGGAGAGAGATGGAGCTGCCTTGACGTGAAGAAGCTGGTTCCAGCCGCCGTACGTCGACACCGAGCCAGCGTGAACCACAGTGTCCGAATCGCGTGGGCTCAACGAGCCTTGCTCCTCCAGCATTGGCGCGAGTCCTCGTCTCAGTTCTGCTGCGGGCTCTTCCAGCTGTTGGTCGGAGCCTTCCGTTGTGGATGACTCGTCACTGGCGCCACCGCTGTACTTTGACATGAATGAGACTGATGGCGGTGGGCCAATACGGTCATCGATGGGCTTGAATCGCTCCGAACCCGCACTGGCCTCCGTGCTTAACTCCTCTGTTGGGGTCGACTCCTCTGTCGATTCCTGGCGACTCGACACAGATGTCGCTCGAAAGCGCATCAGCAGCGTGTCCTCTGGTGGGACAAGATCGATCAGAACGAGAACGTCTTCAGGATCTTTGCCAACCACGCTCTTGTTGTTGATACCCACGAGCTCATCGCCAGCTACAATTTGCTTGATAGATGAATCACTGGAGCTGACTCGCGAAACTAGTAGCTTGCCGTCCTTTCCCTCGAGATGCAGCCCCAGTTGCGTGCTTGCTGGCTTCACCAGTGCAATCTCGTATTCGGCTCGTGATTCACCAGTCTCGTAGTCATAAAGCGTCCACGGCGACAGACTTGGCGATCGGAGTAATCTACGGCGCTGCGCTGGCATGGGTTTGATTGGCGAGGACACCACTCCAGCTGCATTTGCTGACCGCCCATAGACGCTAATGACTCCCGATTCGAACACCACTAGCAGCAGTGGCGTGGCGTCAAAGTGCAGCGTTGGGACCCACTGGACACACAGCACCGAGCCACAGTCCTTCTTGAGCCCGCAATTCTCTCCGCTGCTCAAATCGTCCGTGCAGCTCAAGACACCGGACGGAATGAGCCGCGACTCAGCGGAAAAGGCGGAAAATGAGATCCAGAACACAAGGATCTCGTGTGTGCTGGCACTGGCACCGGTGTCGTTTTCGCTTGGGTGTGCGTCCACACTGGCAATCAGGGGCAGGGAAGGGTGCGCGGAAAGCGCCGAGATGGATCCGAGGTGGCTCCGGTACCACGACTTCTTCTTGATGCACGTGGGTTCGTCGCCTCCCCCCACAGCCACGTCCAGCGACAGGATGATATGGTCTGCGCGCTGCAGTACAATGTCGAACTTGGATGGCATGCCGAAGTAGTTTTGCGA
Source organism: Halophytophthora batemanensis (assembly GCA_023338225.1). Taxonomy (NCBI): domain Eukaryota; phylum Oomycota; class Peronosporomycetes; order Peronosporales; family Peronosporaceae; genus Halophytophthora; species Halophytophthora batemanensis. Next base: position 24,265 of record JAADYK010000163.1, read on the forward strand.
GAAGTAGGCCATCACGCAGACCTCACCCAGGCGCACCAGTTTCTTCTGTCGCTGTTTTGCATCCCCTTCTCCGGTCTGGCTGTCGTCTTCGCCGTTCACCTTGATTCGAAGCGACGTCTCTTCTACCGACGGTGCTAGCGAGACGATCCCCACCACACGCCACAGACGCAGGATGCCATGCCGATCCACACCGGAGATCCAATCCGTGTGCTGGTCCTTGCTGTCGTCCACGACCCGGAAACTCTCGTCGCTGATGTTGCGGTTCTTTGACAGCACCCAACGGTAGTTGTCGATCGGGTGTGGTGGCTCAAAGACCAGCACTGGTGTGAAGCACGGCACAGGCCCGTTAGCACCACTAGTGTCAATGCTCTCCGTCCAGATGCGAATGGTTCGTGTAGAAGTGCAAGTCAACAAGATCCTCGAGGGCTCGAACCACTGCGCCTTACGGGTTCCGTCCGATTCGTGGGCGGAACGCCATTGCGTCGTAGCAGGCTTCCAGGAGAAATACACCACGGGATCTGGGTGCGCCAGCTCCTCCACACGTGCCACACTTTGTCGCGGACCGTCTTGTAGTTCCCCTGGATCGTATAGCGCGTGACTCGACTCGGGTTCAGGGGAACAGCGTGCCATACGCCAGACTTGCACGCTCTTTTGTCGAATCTTCAGCGTCGCGAAAACATACGCAGAAGGCGAGAACTTGGCCACGTCGCTGGCAGTCTCGTGCTGTTCCCAGAGCACGCGGTCGTCGCCTGGTTCGTCCTCACAGAAGCCTCCGTAGGCGTCAGGCGCACGCGCACGCACGTCTAGTTTACCTACGCCTACATGTCGTCCACAGAAGAGCAGCTCGTCCGCGCAGCGAGAGAAGGCCAGCCCACGGATGGCCACGCGCGCTTCACCCAGACGGAAGTTCACGATGGGCACGAAGGTGACGCGCGTGCGGGCCGCTGGGTCGCGCTGCGGCGCGTGCACCATGATTTGCGTGCTCGAGAGTGAGGCCAGCTTGCCGTGGAAGAAGCTCCAGCGCACGAGTGCCACGGGCGCGCAGTGGCCCGATGGCGCCAGCCGGTGCAGCAAGATGAAGTCGGCGCTGTCGTACACACGGATCTCGCTCTGCGTGGGCACGGCGAACACGTTGCGGCCGTCGATGCGCGTCCAGCTCCAGGGCCGCAGCGGCCGCTCAGCGCGTGCCATGGCTCGGCTGCAGGCTCCTTATGGGCAGGGGATCGCTGCGTGCGGACTCGGTTGGTGGCGGCTTGTAGCTCGGCGAATGGCTCCGAAAGACAACAAGCTTCTCAGTCGCGGCACTTCAAGCCTCAGCCAACAATGCGTGACTATGATTGGTGGAGAAAGATGACAACGGACTGCACTGATTCGCGGTAATGCTGCACGTTCTATACCAATTTCAACAAATCAGAAGCCGATCTCTTGTCGTTGTTCCCAGACTCAGACTGAGAGTACTGTACCCGACGCAAAACTAGCCGCTCCCTCCATGCCTTGGGGTCCGAAAGCAGACCCTCGTCACAGCCGGTGCTCACGCCACAGCGGGGTTATGTACTGCGTTCCCGCTTGTGACACCGGCCAAATGGTTCTGGCCAGTGGCCAGTAGGGAGCACCGCGAACAGTGGCGAAGCTTGACAGGGGCGAAAGCCAAGGATGGCTAGGACAAGCGAACACCACCCTGGCTGGCAAAAGGCCTTTGGCAACCGGCCGTTCTCAGACCGCCTTTTAGAAGGTGCTGAAAAGACCGAGCTATGTGGGGCACGCTTTGCGCTGGAATTGAGCTTTTCCTATGCACAATCCATTCTGATAAGCAACAAGTAGCTGTCTTTACAGTGCGCAATGGCGCCACCTTCTTAAACCAGCTAACGCCGTTTTGGACGGGGTAACTCTTATTCTGGCGTTATCCAAACTTCAAACTGGTGCTTGCAGAAGGGAGTTCCAAGGCCACTGCACGACGACCGGGCTGCTTCGCCTGGAAGACCCTCCATGTTCGGCTCAGGAAACGTTGTATTGGCTAGCACGTGCGTCAAGCCGCAGCAGAAAGCTTACACACAAGGGACTCTCGGCGTATGATAGTTCAACCTGAGTAGAACGACCTCTTGTGATCAAAGTCTCGTAACGCATCGATAGGCTTTCAGGCGGTTGAGGAGTGATGCATCATGCTCGCCTTATCCAACTCGTCGAAACCTATTGATGTGGCTGCAAACCCCATCTTTTTGTTTCCTCGATTAGCTCTACAGCCAGCAGTGCCTTCTTGTGCCAGCTCCGCAGGGTGATTGTGCGCTTACGAGCTCTGCATCTGAATTCCTGCCTGCGAAACGCACGCATGTACGCAAGTATACAGTCCCTCTCTCTCTCTCACCGCGCCGTGGCACAGCTCAAACAGCGCCGCCCCTTGCCCACCGTACCGGCGAGCTTCCGCGTGCAATTCGTCTACAGGCGAATACGTGGGAATCTCTTGGCTTGGTCTTTATTTCAGCGTTTTCAACGTCTTAAATCGGCGTTTGCGGGGCAGCCAGGCTAAAACGCCGAGTCCGGTCTTCCGCGGCATTTCCCCTTCCCCTACGCCCGAAAAAAGTGTCTCGTGTCTCCGTAGCGCGCCCAAAACACCGCCAACGCGCCGAAGCGACCCAATCTAGTGTAGTTTAGGCGCCCTCGCCCTCCTGCTTCGGGTTTCACGATGGGGCGCGCGGCTTTTCGACCAATCCGCGAGACCCGGTGTAGGTCGCCGCTCTCTTCCGCTGGGCCAATAGACAGCGTGCAAAGGCAACAATCAGACAGGCAGGAAAGCGGAGAAGGCGCTCAAAGCGCCCGCGCCCGAGTCAGTGCGGAAAGCAGGAGGGACGACCGACAGCACTGCGTAGCGCGGAATAGCGGGAGTGCAGGCAGGCAGCAGCAGCAGCAGCAGCAGCGACCGGGGCTGCTACAAGAGAAGCCACTGGACGCAGCGCCAAGCGTAGTTACAGGCAGTACAAGCGGGGGTTCCAGGCGCCAGCATGGGGAACTGCTGCTCCACAGACGCGACAACGCCGCGCGGCGCCAAGCCGGCCGAGCCGCTGCCGCTGCAGCCTGTAGCGGTGGCGGAACAGGCGGCCGTCTCGTCGCTGCAGAAGGACGGCAGTACAGCCGACACGCACCGTAGCGAAGGGCTGCTGCGCGACGGCGCTCCATCTAGCTCTCGCTCAGGCTCAGGCTCGGAGTCGGTGTCGCCATCGGCATCGTCGGCCTCGCCACCGCCCTACGGCCGCTCGTCCGAGGACGTGCACCAGCCCAGCGAACAGCACCTGGAGAACACGCACCACGTCAGCATTGGCGACTACAACCTGCGCTACTCGTACTACTCCAAGCGCGGGTACTACCCGGAAGGTAAGCTAAGCCATCCTGGTGATGCGGGAGAGACCTCCCAGGAAGTTGTCTTGTATGCCGTGTCGTTCTGGTATTCGTGGCGGTGGGAGCTCAGTGCGTGCATGGCTGTCTTGTCCGCATGCTTGGTGCGCAGCTCGGAAGAAAGCGAACCAGGACAGCTACTACTGCGAGACGCACTTCGCGGGCGACGACCAGAAGGCCTTCTTTGCCGTGTTCGACGGCCACGGCCAGTACGGTGACATTTGCTCACAGTTCGCGGCCGAGCAGCTGCCGGACAACATTCTGAAGAACCTGGAGGAGAACATGGGCATCCTGCCAGCGCTCACGCGTGCGCACTTGCAGACCAACCGCGCGGTACGCTTCTTGCATCTGCTGACACGCTACTGCGTTGGGCTTCGCTGTGCATGCTTCTCAGTCTTAGCTGACTGACACGCGTGCTCTATACTGGATTGCTCTATACCTCTGTCTGCCCACTCCAGATGCACGAGGCCAGCTTCGACGACTCGATGAGCGGCACTACTTCCATCTCCGTGCTCTTTTGCGGGAATGAGATCCACATCGCCAACGTAGGCGACTCGCGCGCCATTATCGCACAGGAGAACCTGAAGGCATCCACACGCGAGGGCGAGGCCAACCTGGTGGCCAAGCCGCTGTCCATCGACCAAACTCCTTTCCGGAAGGTGAGCATGGCATGGATTGGACTTGCTTTGAGGTCAGGAAGCGCAGTGCGGTATCTGACATATTGGTATCTCCACTTTATTTGGCTGCCGTGTAGGACGAGCGTGTGCGCGTGAAAAAGTGTGGCGCGCGTGTCTTGACGGTGGACCAGGTGGAGGGGCTGGAGCCCATCCACGAGAACTGGGGTCTCAAGCTGGGCGAGGAGATCGACGAGAACGGAGATCCGCCGCGCATCTGGCACCCTTACGGCCAGTACCCGGTAAGCTGTTGGCTGGTGCATCAACTGATTGGCTTCTTCCTCTTTCTGACCACCTTGATATGGGTTGCTATGTGATTTTGTGTGTTCAGGGCACTGCGTTCACGCGCAGTATCGGAGACTTGGTCTCGGAGGAGCTGGGTGTGACTGCCGAGCCCGAGATTCTGTGCAAGAGCCTGAGCCCGCACGACAAGTTCATCATCGTGGCCAGCGACGGCGTGTTTGAGTTCCTCACTAGTCAGAACGTTGTCGACATCGTAAAGCTATACGAGAACCCTTCGGAGGCGTGCCACGCGCTGGTTGAGGAGGCGTACAACCGCTGGCTGCAGTTCGAAGTGCGCACGGATGACATCACGGCGATCTGCATTTTCCTGGACGGCGTAACGGAGACTCGCGGCCGCGACGGTCCGCGTGGCAGTATCTACGTGGGTGGAGAGGTGCTGGAACTGCAGTCGATGCAGCGGCCAGTGCGTGGCATCACGAGGAACCACGCTCGGCGGAACACAATCGTTGGGACAGACGCGATCCGGCTGTCTCTGGCAGAAGGTCTTCCGGATGACGACAGTGACCCAGTTGACCTGCCTGGCTTGGTGGAGAGCGAGGGCAAGTCGGAGGAGGTGGAGGAGTGGATCAAGCACGTCGTCCAGGGCAACTTTTTGTTCAACCATCTGAGCGACCAGAAGGTATTTCTCGCTGGCTGGACGAGCCGATAGGGCTACAGTCGATGACTCCAGCGGTCGAGTTGTCAGTAGCTTACCTTTCTCGTGTGCGCTTTGCTCTCTGACTTGGCAGATCCACGAGGTGATTTCTGTGCTGAAGAAGGTCGAAGTCAAGGCAGGGGATATCGTGATGCGCCAAGGAATGCCCGGTGACACGTTCTACCTGGTATGCGATGCGTTATATGCAACGACTACAAGCAGCACGCTCGTGGTTCTTACTTGGCCTGCGTGTTCCGGCGTTATGTCAATAGGTAGAGAGCGGCGAGTTTGAGGCCCGCCAGCTGGAGGAAGACAGCCCAGAGCTTCCTCTGGACAGCGACAAGGACCTGCCGGCGAAAAAGTACGGAAAGGTGGCGCACGTGTACAAATCTGGCCCGGAGCTGCACCCGACGTTCGGAGAGCTGGCTTTGATCTACTCGAAGCCCCGTGCCTACACGGTCATTGCCAAGAAGGCGGGAGTGCTGTGGTCACTGGACCGCATTGCATTCCGGTCAATCCTGGTGCGAGGGCGTCCGCTGCGCGACGTCGTGCGTCGGTTGCGTCAGATCAGTCTGCTTCGTCCGTTGACGGTGGCACAGACCAATTTGGTGGCCGAGGAGATGCGCACTGTGGTGTTCGAGGCCGGACAGGTCGTGCTTCACGAAGGCATGACGGAGCCGGGCTTCTTCCTCATCACAAGCGGCAAGATCGAGACGACGTCCAAGACGGACGGTGTGTCTCCACTTGAGTTGAAGACCTTTGACTACTTTGGTGAAATTGCTCTGGTCCGGAGGCGGTCAATCAGGTGCGTTGGCGTTGAGTGACTGGCTGTTTTGCTGGCTTTCAGTCTGGTTTGGTGCCAGTTATCCGTCTGGATTGTCTCTGTGCTTTCCGAGCAGATCATTGCTGCTTACTAACAATCTCTGATGGGCTGGTTATATGGCTACGCTTTGCAGCCAACGCACCATTCGAGCTCTGGAGCACACGGAGTGCCTCTTCATCAGGAAAGACGCGCTGGAGCTGGCCGTGGGCAAGTTATCCTCGATCCTCGAGAAGGACAAGATTCGCCGCGCTCGCAAGGAGCGGATCTGGGAGTCGCGGGAGCAAGCCTCGGTAGGTTTGGCGATGATGGTGTACTGGGCACACGTGCTGTTTATTTAGTGGGAACATTGCGTGTGTTAACTGTGTTGGTATGTGTGCTGGTGCAGACGGAGACGTTCGTGCAGTTCGCCAAGAACCAAAAGGCGGAGATCCCGCGCTCGATCACTGAGCTGGAGGTTGTCGGCAGCGTGCTGTCGGACCTGACAAACACTGTTCGCCTGGTGGAGGTGAAGGGATCGTCGCCCCCGGTGTACCTGACACTGCGGTCGGCGAGCAAGCAGGCGATCGTCGATGCCAGCATGCAGAAGCACGTCGGCGGAGAGCGCGACATTTATGTATCTCTCTACCAGGAGAACGAGCTTGTTCCTGCATTGTGCGGTATCAACTCGAACGAGTCGGACATCCACATGCTCTACGACACGCAGATCGTGGGGACCCTGGAGAGCTTTCTGGACGGCGAGCCACACGGGGAGTCCTTCGTGCGATACTACGCCGCACAAGTGGTGATGACGCTCGAGTTCCTGCACTCGGTATGTCGTGCTGTTCCAGTACGCTTGGCGCGGCCTCAAACGCTCATCCGCTTCTGTGCTGACCAACTGTGCGATGTATGCACGTTACGCGTTGCAGGAGGGCATTGTATCCAGAACAGTCGACCCGGCGAATCTGATGGTAGACCGGAGCGGAAACCTTCGCATGATCAACCTCCGGTTCGTTTGCTCTTCGTATTGCCGTCCTGTCCTGCTTGTGGTTTGTGTACGCCTTGCTTTTGGACACGCGCGTAACCGATGCACTCCGTTTCGTAGGCTTTCCAAATACGTTGGCCGGGGTAGAACGTACACGGTCTGCGGTACTCCGGAGTACCTGGCTCCGGAGCAGATCTCTGGCGAAGGTATGCGACGAGATAGCGTGATATCGGAGCACTTCCATGCCGATATGTGCTGTGCTGACGTGCTGTGCTGACGTGCTGTGCGTGGCTTGATTAGGCCATAACATCGCCGCGGACTACTGGGCGCTTGGCGTGCTTATGTACGAGCTGTTGAGTGGTGAGACACCGTTCTCCCCGGAGAAAGAGGACGATCTGGAGATTTTGAACGACATTGCTTCGTTCCAGCCGGTACGCGCGCGAGCATCCATTTCTGGCTTTGATCGTGCTTGTATGCACCCTGTTCATGGCTAACGACGACGTGTTTCCTATTCCAGGATCACTTGAAATGGCCCGAGAGCACAAGCGACGAGCTGAAGGACATCATTGTGAAGCTGCTGAGCCCCGACATGGCTCGGCGCCTCGGGTTCTCGGACGTGCGTAGTGGAGCCTGTGCTGCCATCAAGAAGCACGCCTTCTTCGCTGGAACGTCGTGGGAGGCGACCAAGATGGGGTCATTCGCGGTACGTACAGCACTGCCATCTTCCCGGCGTATTCTCGTTGATAGCGAAGCTGTTGTGTTGTGTCCATCTAACGAGCCCCTTGCTGCTGTCGTCTGGTGTCGCGGATCAGGCCCCACTCCAAGCCGAAGCTGCCGCACAGTTCAAGCAGATCGCGGCCAGTGGGAGCAGCCAGGAGCTGGATATCGGTGTGCCTTACACGGGCGACGCCGCTTTGCTCGCCGGCTTCTAAGCCCTCGCAGAAGTCGACGCAGGCAAAGACGGCATGATAGACTCTACATGTTTAAACTCCTATTCCGCGCGCGTAGAGCCACCCTGCCCAGCCCAGCCCAGCCCAACCTAATCGGCCAGCCAGTTGATCACCGCAAGAGAGCAAGAATGAGCACCACCCGACCTCGCGAGCTGCAGCGCGACCAAAACAATGCAAGTGCATTTTCCCCGCGTACCCCATTGGTTCACCTGCTCTACTGCCTGTTGGACACGAGGCACGCTGCAGAACCCTTGAACTACCGATAATTGGCTTAGCTGTGAGCAGGAGGAAGCCGTTGGGGTGCTCCCAATCAACCATGGAATTCCCACGAGTTGCCATCATTGTTGAAACTCGCCCTCATCGCAGCACGTAGCGATGCAACTGAGCTCCTCCAGCTTTCTTGTAGTTAGCTTCTTGCTTAGTCGGTATTCCATTCATTCCTAGTTCTGCGAGCTACTACCGACCTATTCCTGCGCCTCCACACCCAAGCACGCGACAAAACCTCCTCGCTCCTCACCCTCGCTCATTTCCCAAGCTCTTCTCTACATGGGGGATCGACCAGTGTGGTGGGAGTAGTCGGTCGACCAGCGCGCAAGGGAGGCATGGATCTCAACGGCGCAAGACCATAAGTGCTCCGCTCGCTCCAGGCGAATCAAGGACAAGTCGTGGTTCCAGCTAAACAACGTTGTCGAGAAGCTTCCCACACCCGACA
>JAADYK010000164.1:0-32667 GCA_023338225.1 Halophytophthora batemanensis
AGTCATGAGCCGTTTCTACTTCCTGCATCAGAGAACTGCCGACCCGGCAATATGTCCCTGGACAGATTGCTACGGTCCGGAAACACTAGAACATTGCTCTTGGCATTGCCGACGAGTACGCCAGGTGTGGCAACGCCTTCAGCCACTCTGGTCTCCGCTCGTACGACAAGGCCTGGCCTGGACCGAGTTCCTCGTGGACTCGGACGAGATGACCCACGAGCAGTGGGGTGACGACTTGGAGTTAGAGCTTGCGATTTGGTTCTGCTTTTGAGGGGTTTCTTGCTGGAGATCTGGAAGACTCGCAGCACAGTCGTCTTCGGGGGTCATCCTCCGCTCACAAAAACCACGCTGGCACAAATCATCACCCGGTTCTTTGCGACGCACTTATGATCCTTTCATTGACGTTGATCCGAACTGCAAATCGACGAGGCAGCATTCGAACAGATCACAACGACACCAGCGACGCAGTCGAGAAGGCTACGAAGGCATCTCAAGTCGGATCAACTGCACACGTCGCAGTCCTCGTCTTGGCACGAATCGTCACCCCCCGTCCAATTCGATGCCACACGATCCAAATTGTTTGTATCAGGGTACTATTTCCCACAGGTCATTAGCACGTGTTTTCTCTTCATGATTCAAGCTGAATACTCAGGGTATGCTTTTAAAAGGTATCGCAGCGTGCACCGCCGAGAGTCTGGGACGAAGTACCTCGCTTAAGTGTGGCTTCAAGATCATCGGCGTCCGTGTAAAGTATTCAGTGTCAGTGTTAAGTTCACAAAAGGCCAAAAATCATGATATTTTGGAGACCAAAGAGCCACTTGAAACGCTATAGAATTGGTGTAGGTCCATGCATGAAGGGACAACTGAAATATCCTACCATAACGAATTCAGATCGAATCATAACGTTTAGATCTCGGAAACGGACCAACACTCATTGCTATCCTGTAGTTTTAGTCAAGCCAAGTGACGACCGACACTCATAGATATATTGGACCGACACTCAAAGATATATTGGACCAACACTCGAACAGCATATTAGACAGTGTAGACCAACACTCATTACCATGTCGCTCAAGTCCAAGGCGACAGCGCGGCGAAAGGCGTGGCGAGAAGCATGAGCAACGGAAGCGCGCACGGCGAGCTGGTGCTCTTCGACTGCCCGCGCATCCGGCGCGCCGAGTACTGGCAGTTCATCAAGCTGGTGGCGCCCGCGGGCCGCGCGCCGCCCTGCGGCCAGACGCACTGGACCAGCCAGGACGCCTCGGACGCTTTCTGCCTCAAGTGCGCTCGCATCCTGCGCTTCCAGAAGGGCTCGAGCAACTCGGTGCGGCGACACATGGAGCAGTTCCACAAGAAGGAGCTGCTGGCCTACGCCGCGCAGATGCAGACCGAGGAGGCTGTGGCTACAGCCACCAGTTCCGGTGGCAAGAGGAGCAGGGGCGCCAGCGCCAGCGCCAGCTCCGGTGGCAGCACCAGCTCCGGCAGAAAACCGGCTTCTACGCTGGCACAGCGCAAGGGCAAGCGACCGCTGACGGCGGCGGCGGCAGCAGCAATAACAGCGACCACAAAGATGGGACTAACCATAGCGCAACCAAACGTCGAGCCTCCAGGCAGCACGGAAGAAGAGTACACGCAGTCGTCACTCTCAGTGCCGACAGCCAAGAGCTCGGGAAGTCTCGCCACCAAGAGACTACGCGTGAACAGTCCGAGACGTTCCGGCGGCGACCAACGCAAGGGCGCAGAGATGCTTCTACGGTGGCTCTGTGGTAGCATGCGGCCGCTGTCCATCGTGGAGGATGCCGGGTTTGCCGAGTGTGTGGAGTATTTGGGTGCGACGTCGACCTCGTTGACGCTGCCGACACGCGAGACGTTACGACATCGACTGGAGCTTATGACGGAGAACCTCCGCTTCGAGACGAAACAGCGCGCCAAGAAGGACGTGGGCCACTTCTCTCTCTCGGTGGAGCTGTGGCGCGAGTCGCAGCCCGCAGCGGTAGAAGCAGAAGCGTTCGTGGTGCTCTCGTGCCACCACTTGAATGCAGATTTTCAGACCCTCACATGGCCCTTGGATGTGCTGGCGGTGTCAGAGACTGACGGCGGAGCTGCGGGAGAGCTTCTAGCGACCGTGATCCGCGACTGGGGCCTCCAGAAGCCCCACTTGGCCCTGCTACTGGGCAGCGATGACGACTTTACCCGCCAAGTGGCTGCCGCGCTCGACACTCGGAGCTTCCCGGACATTCGGACGGTGCTGGAGCACGCTTTGCCACGTTCGATGTGGCACACGCAGCCCTGCGAAAGCAGTAGCGCTGTTTCTAGTCACAAGGCCAGCACGTCCCAAGCTCCGGAGAGTCGTAGAGAACAAAGAGCCATCAGCCAGAGAGAAGGAGGCGGCAGACAAGAACACATGAGTAGACAACAGGAAGGCAACGAGCCGTCGCTTGCAGCTCCCGGGTCGCTAGTTGCGTCGTCGCTAGCTGAGCTGCGGAGAACAGCAAACGCTTTCAACAAGAACGCGGGCGCGAGGAAGAGGCTGCTGCAGATTCACGGCGCAGACGCGCATGGCACCATGGAGAAGCTATGGACGAGTACCTGCGAGTCTTGGCTGGAGGTGTACGACTTCTTATCGCGTTTTGTTCCTTGGCGAGCGTCCATCGACGTCTTTTTCGCCTCTGCATCAAGCGCCAACAGCGAGATCATCTCCGCCTGTAGACTCTTGACCGAGAGCGCCTCCAAGCCAGCAGCCAGCACGTGGTTCGTAGCAGAAGCGCTGCTGTTGCTGCTGCAGCCGCTGAGAGAAGTGCAGCAGATCGTGGCGAACGAGAAGGCGTGCTCGCTACCGTTCGTGCTGCCGTGTCTGGTGATGGTGAAGCAGCATTTGCGGCGAGAAGACCTGCTCACAGCGTTGTTGGAGCATTACCACTCCACACTGGGCTACGACGGCGTGCAAGCCAGCGCAGAGCTTCTGGCACTGCGGACATCCATCCTGACACACTTTGACCGCAGCTACGACCCGCTACTGCGCGAACTGCTGTGGTGCTCGGCGCTGGACCCGCGATACGCGCGCATGCGGCACATGACGGAGGACGAGCGCGAGCAATGCAAACTCAAGCTGGCGGAGCAGGCCGCGGAGCTGTACGCGAGTCAGCTCCCCTCCGCCGTGGCGGACCCTCTGGGGAATCTGGCCGGGGACTTTGACGGCGACATGATGTATGGTGTGGCGCGAGCACCCGTGCAAGGACTGATGCACCGACTGCTGTACGACGAGGAGGAGGAGGTGGGCTCGACGGCCAGTGGCTTGTCGCGCGAGGCGGAAGTGGAGCAGACGCGGTTGTACGTGGCGGAAGAGGTGGCCATGTACGTGGCGGAGCATCAGCTGCGGAAGACACGGATCTCGTGCCCACTGCAATGGTGGCAGGACAACCGCGAGCGGTACCCGTTCTTGTCGCCCTTGGCACGAATATGGCTGGGCGCTGTGGCTTCCTTTTCCTTCACTTCCGCCGGTGCGCAGACGCAGACGCAGACGCAGATCCAGAGTCCGTGGCGAGAGGTCCCGCCAGAGGTGACGCGAGATAACCAGCGCCGAGACGGCGACGCACGCAAGACGACGGCAGACATGATCCTGCTGCACGCCTCTTTGCTCTGTCACGCTGACGTGGGCTCCTCGTTGTAGACTTCCGTCTCGGGCTGCGAAACAGGGAGAGGCAGATGCAGTCGAAGCACGGGTCGCTGTAATGCTGTGGATCGCCCCAGATGCATACAGGAGTCGTGGGTTCCCACGTGATTGAGAACCACCAGTAGGTATTAGTGTGGCGGAGCCATCGCTTGCCCGCCTTTCGTTCCTCGTGAAGGCGTGCTGGAGTGAACGGAACTAGACAGGCTTAGAGAAGGAGGCGCATGCCATGCGGAAGCACCGGAGACACTCGATCGCTGCAAGCGTGGACAACCCACCAGGCGCGAGTCTCACGGGGCCGATAGACGCGTGGACGAGAGTATACAGCCGTTGGAGTAGCACCTTGTCCAGCTCGCCTTCGTCCCCATTATCAGTGCCGAATAGCGCACGCGTTCAGCGCTCGAGCTGTCGCCGTCGCCATCACCGTCGCCGTCTCCATCGCAGGAGCTGGCAGCTCACCCATGTCGCTTCGGCTACTGGTTCTCCATGCCGCCCCGTGCTGTGATTGGCCATAAATGGCCCTCCGCCAACATTGAGAAGCCTGTGTGTCGCCCACAGCGAAAGCCAAAGGCAGGAAGGGGCAGGAGGAGCAGGAGCCGATATGACGACACCCGGTCGCCGAGGCGGCGGTGGTGGCGGCGGAGGAGGCAAATCCCGTGGTCGTGGCGGTAGTGGTCACGGCGGTGGTCGCGGCGGCGGCGCGGACGCCAAGGGCAAGAAGCGCGACAAGAGTGCGGCCAAGCGCGGTCGCGGCAACGGCGGCGGCGGTCGCGGCGGCGGCGGCGGCAACAGCAGCGGCGGTGCAGATGCCAAGGCCGGCTCGTCCGGCGCGGGTGCTAGCTCCAGCTCTGCGCGACCCACACGCGCTGTGACGACGGTGCTAAAGAAAGTGGTGGTGCGCAACATCCCGCACTCTGCAACGGAGGAAGAGGTGCGCCAAGTGCTGGAGTCGCACGGTGTGGGCAGCCACTTCATATGGAGGTTCGTGCCTGGCCGCACGCGTGCCAACAACCGCGCGCCAGTGCCTTCGCGTATGTATTTGGACATGAAGAAGGATCCGGAGCGTGCGCGGAAGCTCATCGCCGCGCTGCATGGCCAAAGCTTCTCTACAGACGCGAAAGGTGCGACAACGGGTCTTGCATGGACTAATGCGACGACGTGTGGGTGCTCATTGCAGTGACGCTGGGCTGTGTGTTGTGCATTGCGTGCTGGTTGGCGTGTGACTGGCGCAGTGAATAACGGAGAATCGCCGCTGGTGGTGGAGTTCGCGCCGTTCCAGAAGATCCCGCGTGAGAAGCAGCGCAAGGATGCCAAGGTGGGCACGATCGACCGTGACCCGGAGTACCTGGCCTTCCTGGAAGAGCTGGAGAAGCCGCGTGATGTGAGTACCCTTGTCTGTGTTGCATCGACTGGTTGGAAGTTTGAGGAAGGGAGAACGACGTCGTGGATTGACGGACGAACGCCATTGCTTGATGCATGGCACACAGAAACTCCCGAGTGCCGAAGTCGTGGCGGATCTGGCGGAAGGCGAGACGCCGGAGAAACCCGTGGCGACGCTGGTCAAGTATCTCAACGAGCGGAAGGTGCACGGTCGTGAGAAGGGAAAGGTGGGTGGTTGCTGCTTTCTCGCGACTGGTTTGCTGGTATTTGCCCCATTCGATAGACAAGTGGTAGGGCTGGATCTCACGAGTCGTGTGTGCTCGGCTGGTGCAACCTTTTCTGCTGCGTAGGGCAAGTCTGGCAGCAAGGGCTTCGACAAGAACGGCGCGCGTCGTCAGTCCCGCAAGAAGGACGTGAGTGGGCTGTGGATCTCCCGTGGCGGTGCTGGTAGGGGCTTCAGGCTAAAGAATGTGTCGCTTGGTGCAGGGTTCGAAGCAGAAGAACGCGAAGGACAAGACCAAGTCGTCGAAGAAGAAGAGCAACGCCGACGCAGCCAATGGTCGAGGTACGCGTTTGCCCAAACTACCTCCCCATACCCAAGGGAGAAACAGCGATCGACCCTCGTGACGTCGGCTCGTGTTTTCACACTCCTCTGTGACTGTTGTAGACTCTGTGAAGACGCGCAAGGCACGCAACGGCAAGAAGAAGGAGTCTGCGAAACAGGAGGCTCTGCAGCCCGGGATGCTGCGCATTATGGCGCCCAAGAATGGAACTGCCACCGAGGCTGCGGCGGGCTCTGGTGGCAAGGCCACTGCCTCACCGTCGTCCGAGGCAACGTCGGAGCGCGGGACAGAGAAGCGCGGGTCCAAGGGCGGAAAGAAGGGAAGCGACGCGAATGGAGCTCGCAACCGAGGCCGCGGTCGTGGTGCCAAGGGCCCGAAGGGGGGCGGCGACGGAGGAGAAGGCGATGGCGGGGCTGCAGCTGCAACCGAGTCGAAGGCCCGTCCACGTCGCGGAGACTCGCGTGCAGGCGGTGCCAACAGCAGCAAGAAGGAGTCTGGCAACCGCGGAGAGCGGGTATGTGCAGTTGCCTGTCTGGATGAGTTACCTCGCTCTTTGTTCCACCTGACGTGTCATTTCGTGCCTGCTGCAGAAGAAGAAGGCGTTCGCACCCAAGGACTCGACTGCGCAAGGCACACTCTTCAAGGGTTGATTGACATTTGGGCGGTGCGAGTTGTGCAGTACTCGACACAGCACACCGGAACGGAAGGGCGAGGCCGGAGACGACGAAGCCGAACAACTTTTGACCTTGGTGGAGGGCGGTTTGACGGAATCAGGTGGCATGAGAGACAGTGAGTGAGAGGCTTTGTGGGCACACAAGCACGGTAGAAGACGATGGCTTGACGTGGACGGTGGCTGTCCGTCTCGTGGCTACACGTGGATGGAACCCGCCTCGCTGGAGCGAGGGGCCCACCCCGCCCTCCATCCATCTCTCTTCCACCTCGTCAAGTTGCTGGAGCCGTTCTTTCGGCTGGACGTCAGGGGAGGAGCAGAGTGTGGTTGGTGGTTTGGCGTGCAGATCGGCAGTTAGGCCTGAGCAACAATCAAAGGAAAAAGCGTAGAGGAGAGAGGCGACGACGATGGAGCGAGTGAGTGAGCCAGCGAGCCGTGGAGGCCAGCCAGCCACAGCACAGCGAAGGGGCTATTTTAAAGCCACCAGGAATATGCAGCGCCTCGACTGGGCCTCTTCTCCCTGTCTGCGTGCGTCCCGTGGTCTTGCCTGCATTCTCTTTCTCTAGGTCGCGCGTGTGAGTGAGCCAGCGAGTCGAGTAGTCCAAGCGAGCGAAGGAGCCAGAAATGCAGACGCGTGGAGACCAAGCCATTAAACTGGTGTTGCTGGGCAACGGATCTGTGGGCAAGTCGAGTCTGATCGCGCGCTTCGTGGACGACGGCTTTGCGCGCGTGTACAAGCAGACCATCGGACTGGACTTCTTCGAGAAGAAGTTGCAGTTCCCACGTGATCAGCGTCTCGTGCTGCAAGTTTGGGACATTGGTGGACAAACCATCAGCAGTAAGATGCTGGCTAAATATCTCTTCGGTGTGCATGTGGCACTGCTGTGCTACGACGTCACGGACGCGCAGTCCTTCAGCGACGTGGAGGATTGGCTGCGTGTGGCACGGGCGAACGGAGACAAGAAAGCCGGACTCTACCTCGTGGGCAACAAGACGGATTTGGTGGCACATCGCGTCGTCTCCAGCGAGAAGCATGAGGCTTTCATCCGCGAACACGCGTTGAGCGGTGGCTTCCTCGTCTCGGCGCAGAGCGGCGATAACGTGCTCAAGACGGTCTACCGCATCTCAGCCGCTGCCGCCAACATCCGCGTGTCCGAGTTCGAGCTCTCATTCTGCGATAAAGTGGTTCGAGCCGTCGTACCTGCAGCCCCAGGCACGGCCGCCGGTGACACACTGCAGGGCGAGCAAGACGCACGTACCGCCATGGCGGACGAGATCGAAGCTGAAGATCGTGCCAACGAGGCACGGAAGACGCAGCGGAGGACCAAGCGCCAGTGCATCGTCATGTAAACTAACTCCCGCTTCTCGCCTCGCGTTGAGCCCAGAGGCCAGCCCGAGAGCCACCGAGTAGCACGTGCGACCATATTGAGAGGGTGAGAAGATAATAGAGCTCAGAAGAAGTCGCACTCGGCGCGAAGCATGGCACGACGCTCGTGCTCAGAGCCGTTGAGGAAGGCCAGGCGCAGCAGCTCCTGGTCGCGAAGCTTGCGCACGGCCGCCGTGAAGGCGTACAGCCGCGGTAGAATGACGTCCGTCCATAGATCTCCAGCGCCGTGAGACTGCGTTTGCGTCGGGGGCAAGGCGAGTGGTGCAGTGTTTAATGCCACACGGGAGACGTGGATGCTTGGACGCGCGCTGTCGCCATAGAGACACTGCACCAGATCCCCTTGCGTTAGCCCCAGCAGCTTCATGTAGACGGCCAGCTGCACCTGGTCGTAGAGCGGTGGTGGCTGACGGAAGGCACGTAGACGGTTCTTGATCTCTACCACTACAGGCACCAGCACCCAGTCCTTGTCGTCGTCCCCTGAGATGCAGAGTGCGTCTGCTACACCATCCACCATGCCACAAATGGAGAAGAAGCCTTCAACGGGTGGTTCTTCCGCTAGTGTCAGCGTTGGGAGCTCCAAAGCAGCAGCGGCGGCCGCAGCACGTGCGCGCTTCGTCCGCTTCTTGGGCACCACATAGCGTCGACTCTGTGTCTCTAGCTCTGTGTAGTCCACCGTCGCGTCCTCTGCATTCCTCACTGCGGTGTCTGGCGAGGGGAAGCAGAGGAAGAAGAAGCTGTCGTTGGTAAGTCGCACCTGACTGCCAGTCTGACGCTCGTAGGCTTGCAGCCCCAAATTCTCGTTGCGTATGCCGACGCTCTGGTGGATCTCCTCTGCCAGAAGACGTCGCGCCTCACGTGCCTCGCTGTGCGCCAGCGTCCGATTCGCCTGCGCCTCGGCCAGTCGGCGGTCCACACGCTGCAGTAGTCGTTGCGCCGCGCCCACTCGCGTCGGCGCCGCGTGGTCTCGCGCCCACCGCCGAGCTGCGCGCAGCTCTGTAGCCACTGCAGCGCCGCTCTTGTTCACCAGCACCTCTAGTTCCTCATCGGGAGAGACTAATCGCAGTTGCAGTCGCGCGGCATCGCGTGCCAGCAACTCGTCCCGGTCCTGATACACACAGGCCAGCAGTTCTTCCGCCGGGTCGCCAAACTCGTGCAGCCCCACCACCAGCGCCACCTTGGACGCCGAGTAGCGCACCACGGGCGTCTCCACCTCCGTTTGCGCCTCCGCTTGCGCCTCCGCTTGCGCCTCCGCCTGCACGAGGAGCTGCGCATCGTCGTCGGTGGCCGTCAGCACGTGCACCATGGGCGCGTCCGGGTGGCCCGACTTGGCGCCGCTCAACTGGTCCGACGCCACTGCTTGGCTGTTACCAATCTACCACTGGATTCTCACGGGATGGCATCACGTTTTTGAGCAGTACTCTGCACCACTTGTTGCCGGATGATGTTCTCAGCCACTCGCAGCCGGCCTCCTACTTGCATGGTCTCTATTCAATCCATTCCCAGCTCTGCGAGCTACTACCGACCCATTCCTGTATCTCCACCCCCAAGCTCGTGACAACGCCTCCTCGCTCCACCCTGTTGTTCATTTCCCAAGCACTACTCTCAACGGGAGATCGGCCGGTGTGATGGGAGCGATCAGTCGACCAAGTGCGTAGAGAAGACATGGATCCCGATCGCGCAAGACCACGAATGCTCCGCTCGCTCTAGGCGGATCAAGGCATTCCGCGGCAGCGGAGGCAGCGTACGTCATGTCGTGGCATCGGGTGCAGAAGCGTCCAGCGGCCGAGACGTCCCGGGCTGCGTCGTGGGCATGGCCGCCACCAGGTCGCGCATACTGGAACGCGAGACGCTGGAACGACGGCGCAGGAAGATGGCTGGGGTGGTGCCAACGACCGTATCATCCTCTAACGTCTCGTAAATGTATCGCGGACTCACGTGCTTGTGCGTCTCGATGAAGACGCGGGAGAAGCAGGTGCGCGAACGTGCCAACCCGTCACGTACCATGACGCCAAAATCCAAGGCGCAGCTGGACGCCACCTGCGGCCGACCGTCGTTGTCCAGCGTCTCAAGTTCCAGTGAATTGCGTATCAGGCATTTGGCGCGCACAGGGCAGTTTAGCAGCGTCTCCAGATCCGTGCGCTCATAATTGCAGCTCGAGGAGCTCGTCGTGGAGCGCTTATCGGTCTGCTGAGTCTGTCGAGAGCTCTCAGCGACAACGATGCTACTGGCCCCACGGCATTGTCTGTAGCACCGGAAGCAGGAGGAGAGGCAGCCTCGACGAGGCAGGTAAAACGCCTTGAGCACGGCGTAGAGCACCACGACCGCGAAACTGGACGACAAAATGTGCACCAGCGGGCTGTACTGCACCCAGAAGACATCGCCAGGCGTGATGACGAGCGCGTCCAGTGCCGGATTGAAGCTGTTGCTGTGCGCGAGAAAGCCCGGGAAGGAGCTCAAGTCGTTCAGTCGCTGCCGCTCAAGCGCCCACTTGCGCTCACACATGGCGAAGACTTCGTGACGCAGCGTAAAGGCTACCAGTGCGCCGAGTCCCAGCAACTCCACGGTTGTCAGGTACGTGCTGCGTGCGATGCGGTAGGCGTGAGCCTCCTGTACAAGCACAAAGAAGCTCCAGACGCCATTTACAAGCAGCAGCAGGAGTACCCAGACGCGAATGCTGCTCAGAAAGGCCTGCAGTTTCTCCATGATAGAGTCACTCCAGGTCCAGACAACTGAGTTGGGTAGTACCAGGAGCCACGACAGTAATTGTGAGATGCACGTGGCCGCGACAATCTCCGGGCTGCGATACAGCGAGCGGGAGAAGAAAGAGTAGAAGAGTTCGCCGTCCAGCAAGTCGTTCGCGTCTTCTTGCGGCGTTCGAGGCGGCGGCGGCTCTGCTGAAGCGTTGAGTGACGCCGTCCGCGTGCGAGAGCTCTTCTTCTCCCCGAGCTGTGCCATTTTCCCACGAATAGAAGAGAGACGCTGCACGACACGCGAGTTGCGGAACCTCCGCGCCGTAGGACGCAGCGCCCAGGCCAAGATCTCTAGCGAACTGAGGAAATGCAGTATCATCAGCAACACATCCACGACCGCCAGCACTGCGTAGATCTGGCCGAAGGAACTAAAGTTCATGGATGTGCGGGTCGTGAGCTGCCAGTGTCCCGTCATGTCGTCTACACTCAAGAAGAAGCGACTCCGTGCGTTCTGACGGATGGTCCAGTGCAGACTCATGAACTGGAGAACATCTGCTGTGAGCCAAGCCTTATCTTCCAGTAAGAAGTGCACAGCCGGATGTGCGGCACCCACGAACTCGCTGCGGTGCTGGTTCGGACTCGCACACACATACAACCGCGGCACGAACTCGTGAACTTCGCCGCGCTCCAGCGCCTTGGGATCCATTTCGAAGGCTTCACCGCACACGACGCTATGTAATGGGACGCTAAGACTCGCGAGCTCCAGGAACTCCAGCAGTTCGCGTTCGGCAGCGCTGTCCACACCCGCCATCCAACTGGCAGATATCTCTGCCGCAGTAGAGCCGTAGCGGCGATGGAAACCGGCGACGATCTCTTCCTGGCAGATCGGCGGCCTCCGTGAGACGAACAAGAGCGTGCAGCTGGCCCAGGCCACAGCATCCACGCGCACGTTGGCTACCATCACCAGCGACGTGGTGGACGTGGTTGTTCTGTCCAGTGTGCAGTTACTCAGCAATGCGCTGAGGAAGAAGGTGCCTCCAGGAGCACAGAACGGTGTGATGGCTTCGCATCGCGAGAGCAATGACGGCCAGCCGGACTCCAGTGGCGTGCTGGTCGTCAGAGAAGCTAGACCTGCGGGTTCCACGGGTTCTTCACGTAGTTGCAACGTACTGCCAGCCCGGAAGTGGAACGAGTCGGCCGGTCCAACCCACGCGAGTTTGTACATGGCGTCGCGGATGTCCAGGCCGAAGAGTAGGAAGATGACCGCAAGGCTACGCACCACGGGCAAAGAGCTCCTGAACCGCTGCCAGCGCCGCGTCCATCGCTGATACCACGCCATCGAGCCTTTTGGTGCGCAGCCAGAGACGCCAGGTCCGTTTATACTCCCTTGGAAAGCTGCTCGACTCGTGGATGCAACGTACTCGATAGTCCAGAAGATCAACAGTGTAGCACTGGAAGGACTGAGTCAGTACTAGACGACGGGTCGCAACTAACTAGACCCGAAACACAGTACGAGCCAAATGTGGACAGTAGACAGTATAAATACATAGCGCCCTCGCTCGCCCTCAAGAGATGAGCGGCGGGTAGCATCAAGCAGCAAAGGGAACCCTTTTTCGGTCGAACGCGGCGATTAAGGTTATGGTGGAGCCATCTCGAAGAATCGAAGCAGCCCAGATTGCATGCTAGCTAGCCTTCATCTCCAGGGTGTCCAGGTGGCCGAGTTTTCGCTCGGCGATAGGCCAAGTATTCGCTCCTCCGGACATGGCTCGACCTGGATTATGGGTGGGGAGTTTCGAGGACGTGGCACGTCTGCGACTTCGAGCGGGAATCGCGCAGCACAGTCCATGTCTCCACGTGGTATCGTTGAGTCACTGTCGGGAGGACCGAGCAAAGGCTCCAAGACGCTCACGGTGCAGCACCTCACCCTTAAGCCTCTCCAAGATATTGATGGCGGCATTGGCGTCGTGGTTTCGGAAGCATGTCTTGCATGAGGTGTTGCCGTAACGCTTCATGACCCGAGATCCTTGGACTTGCTCTCCACTTCGGCGAGGTTCCGCGGGAATACTGTGCCTTTGTTTGCTCTTGTACTTGCGCTTTTTGCCCATTCTTGCCTCGACATTGTAGGACACGGAAGACAGCATGCGGTGGCACTGCGAGCAGAGCTTGCTCATCATGAACTCGTCCATGAACACCACCGTAGCGCGCTTCTTCAGCGCTTGCTTGAGACCTTTCACAGGACCAGGCTTCTAGCCCGCAATCCCGCAATCCCGCAATCCCGCTACCCCCACTCCACTCACCGTATCCCACGCACGTTTGTTTGCTGACGACGGGGACGATGCGTCAAGCGATCGCACCTACTGCCATCTGCGCCATGCGCTTGCGAGCAAACTTTTGCTTCGCGCACGAGCTCATCTGATGGAGCTCTAGAAGGAAGTGAATGTGACCCAGAAGTGGGCCAAACGCTCGAGGTAGGCTATGTAGCTCGTAGTCTTGAACGACGACACGTTCTGAATTGCTGTAGCGAACATTGGGTGACGTCGCTTCTGGCCTTCGTTCCACGAGTTGGACTTGTTGAAGCCAGTCGTGTGCCAGTACTCCTTGGAGGATATATCCACGACCGCACGACTGTGTTGAAGCCGCGGTGACTTCTCCTGGTTCCAACTGGGTTGTGTTTGACGCTTTTTGCGGCGCATCTTGTGCAGCTCGCCACGTCACCTTGTCATGCGAGCTGCCTCCGTGGATATCGGCTGGCATTGAAAGACTTCGCGCACTGCCGTGCAGACTAAACGCATGCTCGGGTCCAGATCAATGACGATGTCCGGGAAGTATCCAACAGAAACAGGTGGGGAGCCCTTGGTGTGACTGCCTCCGTCGTCGCAGGATCGCTTGGGCCGGAAGAGTAGCACGCTTGCACCGTAGCCGCCTGTTATCACTTGGTTCGTGGATAGACGAGTCGCGCAGTCATACTTCTCAACGGCACGCGAGGACATTGGTACAAACCTTCGGATCGTAGTGATGCTCGCCGTTGAAATCTCAAGCGACCATGAGGTCACGGTCGAGATCGTCTACCTCGAGACCGATGAGCAAGCGGTTCGGTTTGACTCCTTCGTCGGTGAGCTCTGTGAGCGCGAACTGGCACCCGCCCTCGCCTTCGCTTCGTCGGCAACCTCGACACAGCTTGTCACGGCGGAGCACTTGGGACGGGTAGTCGACCCCGGTGTAGTTGTGCTGGGAAACGATATCTTGGGGGCGGGTGGCTTGGCGGTTTGTCCTGCCATCCAGCTTGCTCAACCCGGAGCCCGCGCGCGTCGAACACAGCAGCAAGGTGCTCCATGTCCACATTAACGTACAGCGGGTAGTGCAGCTCCGGATGAAACTCCGACTTGGGACACCAGCGACGACGGGGGAGCGCCCCCGAAAAGCATACTTGAATCAAGCCACTGAATTCAGCCCCCGCACAACGTTCGAGTTTTGCCACTTTGACTTGATTAAAGTATGTCTGATCAAGAGCACAATGTTGGTGTCACGCACGAAGTGGCTTACGTTACTCAAGTGGAAGAGGACGCGCCAGGGAAAGAAACAGATTTCAGTTTTTACAGAAACAATAAACGCTATGCGTCGTCAAGGGGGCCAGGACGATACTTTGGTGTCTCGTGGTAACTTGGGGATACATCGAGGCGGAATGAACAGTCCAGGCTGAAGTGAGCCGGTTCTTCGTCGCACTAACCCCCGACATCGGGTGTGAGAGAGTTTGATTGGGTCTCACGGGCTTCAACCACTCACTCAACCGAAAGTCGCGTCTTGGACGCAGACGCCAACCACGGGATCTGCGAAGACCGATGCCAGGCAGATGGACAGGTTCTGAAGACGGCGAAAGACAAAGGTTTAAGATCAAAGTACAAGCAACTCAGACTGTCATCCACAGACTGGAGCAAGCGCCTGACAATGCATGCGCCCCGAGCACTCAGGAATTTCCAAACCGGCATGCAGGACCTGAAAGGCAAGCCCATGCATTATCTTGAGAGCTGAAGTGGGGATCTCTTGCCAACACTGCAATATTCTTCGATCTGAAGACAGCCCGTTCCGAAACAGCGCGAGTTTGTTGCTGGTGGCGATTCACCTCAGCTTCTTCAGGGTCACCTTGTGTGCCCTGGCTTGGACTCTAGCATTGGTGAGCTCCTGCTGCTGGTGAGACCCCATCCGTCGAGGATCCCATTGCCAAGTGCATCTTCGCATTAGTGAGGGACAGATCGATAGCAACAACAGGACGCGTCGTCACGTGGAGCCGCGAGGAATTGCCACACCTCGTGAGAACACAGCCAATTTCTGGCAGGCTGAGTTGGTCGCGACAACTAGGCGGAGCCTTGACGCGCTTTGCAGCTAGGTGAGTTTTCATTGCCTCGGTCTAGAGACTGACGGACGCGGCGCAAAACTTGCAGATCATGGGTGTTTGTCGTCACTGCCGTCTTGAACCTTACCGAAAAGAAGTCCTCACCGGATGTTTGCGCAGCGCGCGGTCATGTCGGGACTTTCCCTCGAAATACGAGCTGCTCCACATCGTAGTGCTCTTCGAAAGTCCGCCATTCCGCCTAGGTGGCGGGTGGGACTTCGGGTGAACAGCCGAGGGCTCGTAAGTCCGCGACGATGAACTCGCCCGTAATCTGGTAGAATTTGTCAGTTTTCCAGTAAGGAACCCCGAAAAGGGCAAGATTACACCCCGAGCGTACCTTGATAAACTTCTGGACGGTCACTTGCTGTCGGATGCAGTTCGCTTTGGCCTCTCCATGACTCTGGCGAGAGATTTTCGCGCACTGCTTGCACGGATGTATGCGCTTGAGCCCGCGACTTGGGATGTCCACGGAGAGGTGCTAGTGGTTGTGTGTGCACGGGGAAACGAGGTGCTATGCAACACCCCGACTTCTTGCTACTGTGAGTCCGAGTAAAGTAGTGTTGGAGCATACACGGCGTATAAGCAAACGTACTGGGGAGCTGGAGCTAGCCCGGAACAGAAAGCAAGATCACATTGAAAGCAGAGGCAAGCAGACACCAGAGACGCGAAACAAACACCACTGTATTCAGCCATCACGAACCCGCGTAGACCAGAAACTCAACGGTGTCCCAGCCAGTAGACGAGAAAACACAGCGCACTCGTGAGCAAGATGTCGTGCAGCTGCCTTCGGAAGACGATTGTGCTGCACCTTGTGCGAGCAGTACCGGCACCTTGTCGCCGACTGACGCAGCGCGCTCGGGTCGTCGGAAAGGTGGCGCCACACAGGAGTCCTGGGAAGGCTGGACGACCACCGTTCGATGGCATGGCAAGCTCATAGTGATATCCAGCCTTCTCTCCACGTACGAGCACTTTCGGCTGGCTCCTGAGTCACTCGTATGCGCCTCTCACAACCTGCATACGCGATACAGCGATAGCCTCTCCTCTCCTTCCCTCTGCTGACACAGTTGGAGAGATCCCGTTATCGAGACTATGGGCCGCTTCTTCTTCTTCTTCTTGAGTTGCATACACTGCCGCCAAGATTCTTCACTGTCGCCCTAGGAATTCGACAGAGCTGTTCGAGTCATCGCCCGAGACTTCGTGCGTGGACAGAGATGGTGATGGTTGACCATTCCCGCCTGCGGTCGGCAGACGGAGATCGCAGTCTGTGGAGGAATGCAAGGATAGCGGCGGCCCCGCGGGTGGTTGGTGCGCCGAGTCGAGATCTGATAGTGCTACATCACTGCCGAGAGCGTCCATGGCGACTGGGCAGCTTCCTCGTGGAGGCGGCGGTTGTGTTTGTCGTGCTTCTTTCTGTACTGGGAAATATGCTTCCCAGTCGGTTTACTCGCGGAACCACGTGCACTAGCGCTATCATCTCGTGAACAAGTCGCACCCTCGGCCCAATCAGCCCATTGTCTCGCAATCCTACCTCAGCATTTGCATCAGCCCCCTGCAATCGCCTCAGTAATGACTATAACGTCATCCTGCGCTGAGCACGGGCTTCTC
Source organism: Halophytophthora batemanensis (assembly GCA_023338225.1). Classification (NCBI taxonomy): domain Eukaryota; phylum Oomycota; class Peronosporomycetes; order Peronosporales; family Peronosporaceae; genus Halophytophthora; species Halophytophthora batemanensis. The sequence goes on from JAADYK010000164.1 coordinate 16,356, forward strand.
CCCTCGTGCCTGCAAGGATCGAGTGCTCCTGCTCCTCTGCAAAGCTGCTTCCCATCCGACTCAGATGCACCTTTTTCATTCTCGGATCGATTAAATGGCTACGCTTGTGGCATAGTGTGTGCTGGAGACCAGGAGGCCCTGGCGCAGACCGTGTGCATCAGCGCGCAACAGCAGCTCCAGGCTATCAACATTTTGCTCTTGCTCCTGCTCCTGCTCTTGCTCCTGCTCTTGCTCCTGCTCCTGCTCGTCCTCATCGCCATCTCCGCTGTTTGCAGCTCGGAGCAGCTCCGCCGCAACAACTTCAACCGCGTCGCCGCGCGCGTGGCGACAGAAGGCTCGCTGGAAGCTCACGGTCGTTTGCTGCCGTCGCTGTTGGCGCGGGGACAGCGTGGCGTCCACCCCAGCTTCGTCCTGCAGCCACGAGCAAACGAGAGTGAGCCATCGTACAGCAGTCACCAACCAGCAGGCGACGCCTTACCAGGGCATCCAGCAACTGCAGCGCGCGCTCGAAGCGTCTGTCTGCTATCATCACGTGCGCCAATAGCTCCAGTGCCTCCCGAAGCATGGTACCGCGGTATGCATCAGTGTCACTGGCCGCGTCGCCCAGACCATTCACCACATGCTCGAGACAGCGCGTGACCTCGAGGCGACACCAGCTCAGCGCGGGGTCCTGTGCCAACAGACACTGCGCCAAGTGGTGTCGCGCTTCCAGCTCCAGCCCCGTATGCGGTAGAATGGAGCGCAGCAACGTGCTATACACGACACAAAACACAAAGCACCGAGCACAAGAGCAGAAACAGAGTTGAACATCATGAAGTCTAGCGTTGCATATCTGTCCAGCCACGTGCCTGGCGGACGCGAACTCGCGCCGGTCCTGGAGCAGCAGCGCACGCGAATAGCAGGTGAAGGGGTCGTTGTCCGCAGCCAGAAGCTTCAGCAGATCCTCATGCTCGCTTTCGGCCGCTACATCGCGAGCAGAGAGAGCTAATCGCACCGATAGCGGCTGCTCCGCGTCTTCTTCGGCTTCTTGGTTTGGCTGTGGCTCCGGCGTCTCCACGGCGGCGACGTCTGGCTGTGGTGCGTCGTCAGCACCTACAGCAGGCACTGCGAGCGACTCCGAAGGTGAAGCGACAACCTCTGCGGCCTGTTCTGTCTTCGCAACGATAGTGGTGGCCTCTGCGGCCAGACGCTTGGCCTTCTTTCTTGAGAGCCGATTCCCCATAGCTGAGAATTGGTGTAGCCTTCGCGAGCTGCTGCCCGAGTGCTTGTGCGCACAGTGGAGTTCTCAAGAGTTCAAGAGCCGCCCGAAGTATTGGAAGGGGCTCATATTCATAGTTATAGAGGATGCGATCGCACGGCCAGCTCTGAGACTCTACTGTTCACGTGTGGCGACCTGCTCTGCAGTGTCGGCAGCAACGACGCCCTGTTCTTCACCTTCGCGCTGCTCCTTCTCCACGATCTCGTCATCCATGTTGTCCTCATCTTCCTTGGGCTGTTCGACGTCCTTGGGCTCCAAATCGGCACCAGTATCAACAGTGCCCTCTTTTATCTCCTGTGCCTCCGCCGATGCGGCTGCAACACCAGTCTCCTCTTCAGTCTCAACCTCCTCTTCGTCAACGGACAGCACGTCCTCGTTGGCTTCTCTGCCTCCAGTTTCGCTCATGGCCTCGGTCATGGCCTCACTCACAGCTTCACTCGCGTCCTCACTGTCGTCTCTGGCGAGCTCTGCGGGCGTCTCCAGCAGCACCATCTCGCCGCCAGCCAATACAAGCACGCGGTCCGAGCCATTGAGCAGCAGTGTACGTTGCGCCTGGTCCGGTTGCCTCGACTCTGTCGCCGGTGGCAGCAGCAGCAGCACCGTCGCGTCCTGGAGTTCCTCACGCAACACACGCTGCAGTGTAGCTGTTGTGGCAGCGTCCAGTACGAAGGGCTCGTGTGGCGTCGGTCGATCTTCGTCTGGAGGCAGTACCAGCACAGGCGCCAGGGCCACAACCACCAGAGAAGGCTCCGTCAGTAGAGCACGCGCCAGACTCAGCAGCAGGCGTCGACGTGGGTCTCGTTGCAGTCCAGCAGCGTCCGGCAGCTGACCATCCAGTGACGCCACTCGACCGGCCAGACCCACGGCACGCAGTGACGCCCACAGTCGTTCGTCTTCCACATCCACACAGCTCGGATCCAGTTGTGAACGCACTGATCCGTCGTAGAGACAGTCATTAGGTGTCATCGACGACACACAAGCTACACGAGACCGTAGTGTGCGCAGTCCCAGAGTAGCGATATCCACGCCATCCACCACGATGCGTCCAGCCGCCAATTCGTGCACACGCAGTAGAGCTCTCCCGATGGAGGACGTGGCGGATGACTCCACCACAGCGATCTTCTCTCCAGCCTTCAGACGGAACGACACGCCACGGAGCGCCAGAGGCGGTGCGCCCACGTCCTCCCCGCCCATATCATCATCCACGTTCTCGTCGCCCACAGCTGCGGGGTCGCGCAGACTCACGCCGTCGAAGCGCACATCACCCTTTGCTGGCCACGACAGTGACGGCTTGGACGCCGCAGCTTCGGCCTGTGCTGGTGTGAGTGGCTCGGACGACCGTCGCACCATGGGCAGACTCGACGCGCTGTTGGCTGTCACCACTTCTGCGCCATTCACTGCAGCCTGGGCTCGCACTGCCGTGGGGAGTGCTGGCGTGAGCCAGGTCCACACGCGCACGAGCGACTCGAGCGCACCACCGTCCACTGCCATCGCCTCGTACAGTGCCAACGCCAGCAACCCCGCGCTCAGTGTGTGACGCAGCGCCACGAGCGACGCCACGGCCACAATCCCCACGATAGCCGCACCAACGAGCTGCACACGCAGGGAGAGCCACTGATCGGTGTGGAGAGCGAGATGTGCGTCCCTCGCCGCCACATCCAGCAGCCAGAACTGGTGACCTAGTACGCGGTGCACGTGCGCCAGACCAAAAGCACGCACTACACGCGCACCAGCGAGCGTCTCAGCTGCGTGCATGTGTGCTGCCAGTCGCGCCGTCCGCTCCAGATCGTGCAGATCACGAGCCGGACGCAGGTACAGTCGTGTCATGCGCACATATAGGTAGAGCACTGGAGCCATCAGCAGCGCGTAGTAGCGGGTCACGGCCACAGCTACCAGCAGCGCCGTCGACGTCGTCGCCATAAGAGCAAGCGCAGCGCTGCCTGCGATCGGCAGTCGGGAATCCAGCGTCGAGAGCTCTTCCCCGGTGAAGACGCGCTCAAGCTCTCGTCGTCGACTGAGCGTCTGCTCTTTGGCTCGAGCTCGACCGTTGCCTGAGCCGAAGACGTCGAAGAAGGCCAGAGGCGCGTGCAGCAAGGCCCCTTCCAGAGCCAGGAAGACGCGGCGCGCGCCCTCCACTGCTGCCACAGCAATGCCTAGAGTGTAGGCCAGTACCAACAACCCAGAGCTGAGTGCCAGTGCCGCATAGATGAGCTGGTCAGCAGCCAAGTTGGTGTCCTGCGTCTCCGTAGCGCTGGGACGTGTCCAGAAGGCCAGCCACAAATCGCTCAGCACCTGAAAGGCCAGCCAGAGCACCAGCAAACTGGAGAGCACCAACTTGACCCGCAGTCCCCCCATGATACGCAGATAGGTGCGCACCGACTCCCCTACACTTGCCACCGCTCCGGACTGGCTGCTCCATGCTGGCTCGGTCTCCAGAAACTCCCGCAGTGGACGATCAGTGAGTGAACCACGCGTCAAGGCCAGCGCGTTCTCCATGGCCAGTCGATCCACATCCGTCGTCTTCTCTTGGGGTAATGGCTTGGGGCTAGATACGACAGCAGCAACTTCAGCCATGACAGGCGACGAGACTGGTGCTTGCTGGTCGTTTTCGTCCTCCTCGGTCTCCTCGTTCTCATCCTCTTCTTGTGGATCTTGACTCACGCTTTGCTTCCGATCTTCCACGACGTCTCGCGAGTGCACCAATCTGCCGCCGTCCTCGAAGCGGATGGCGTCGTCCACAAAGTCCGAAGTCACGAACTCGGCGCGTGTCGTGACCAGCACGCGCGTCTTGTTGCGCAGTAGGCCCAACAGACAACGAGAGAAGACTTCGCGCGCCACAGAGGTTGGTCGCACATGCGCCAGCGGCTCGTCCAGCAGATACACGTCGGCGTCGCTGTAGCAGGCACGCGCCAGACTCACAAGCGAGCGCAGACCAGCACCCTTGAGTGTGCCTAGTGCTGCCGCGGGCCAATCCTTCACGAATGTTCGATCGCCTGCTGGTAGTCGTGCCAGAGGCCGCACGAGACCACAGGCGTCCAGCACGCGGTGATACTTGCGACGGTCATACGGCAGCCCGAAAAGGATGTTGTCGCGGACGGAGATCCCTTGCTGCAGCCACGGTTGCTGTGCGCTGAAGGCCACTGATCCACCCACGTAAACACGTCCACCAGTGCCTCCACCGTCGTTGGCATCCCGTGTCTGCATCTCCCCTAGCAGAGCCCCCAGGAAGGAGGACTTACCACTGGCGCGTCGACCGTGCACTAACAGCAGCTCACCCGCACCGACCATCACGTCCAGATGCTGGAAGACGAGCGGACCATTGGCCCCCCAGCCCAAGGTGGCGTCTTCCACAGCCACTACCACGTCCTGTGGGTCGTATTTGGCCACCAGTCCCATACTGTCGCGTCCAGCCACCGCGTACGGGTCCAGCTCGTCTTGGTCCATGAAGCGTGACAGTTTTACGTACGCCTGGCGTGCCACTCGTAGTCCGACTGTCGCCTTTGGCAGCACACGTAGTGGCGTCTGGATAAGTCGCACTAGCGCCAACGTCGCAAAGACTGCGGCTGGCGTCAGGGGCTGCGTGGGCGAGGCGTGTACCAGCGCCAGTGTAGCTGTGGCCTCCAGTGCTGGCCCAGCAAAGCCCAGCGCCACACGCACCGCACCCAGCGCCTGAAAACGCCAAAGAGCAGCCAGTTCTCGACCACGGGTGGTGTTCACACGCGCTCGGGCGGCTGGTTCCCAGGCGTGGAGCTTCACAGCGGGCATGGCACGCACCAGATCCTTCACAGCTCCCTCTCGGTCCTCCCGCGCGTGTTGCAGTCGTGTAAACGCTCGAGACTGCACGTGTGCGAGCGTCTGTGCCAGCAATAGCACCACAAAGGCACATCCAGCGCAGGAAGCGCTGGCAGCACCACCTAACATGTAAGCCAGCAGCCCAAGCGCCAGTCCCAATGTCGCCAGAGCTCCCCACAGTTCATGCAGACAAGAGACACCACGCAGCAGCCGTGGCACGTCTGTGGAATAGAGTTCGTCGGCCTCATGATCCACAGCGGTCGAGTCGGCTGCCGCATGCAGTCGCAGTGCCTTCTGAAACACGAGACTCTGCAGCGCCACCGCCAGTCGGAGTGTCGCCGTCTGCAGCTCCGCGTTCACGAAGGCCGACAACAGCGCGCGCAACACACGCGAGCCCAACAGTGCGCCAAGCCAGAAGAGCATACGGTGTCCATTCTGAATGTCCTCCGTATCAGCGTCGAGAGGGTGCTCTTCATCCTGCTTTTGCAGCAACGAGACGGCGTGGAAGAGCACGTAGGGCCCCAGCAGATCGCACAGCAGCACAGCACCGTGCAACACGCCCAGCGCCGCGATCTTGAGCCCCTGAGAGCGCAGTAGTGCCAGCGTGAGCGAGCCGCTGGCGATCCAGGCGCCTTGAAGTGCGTTGGCGCCCGCTTCGGCCCTCGCGCGAGCGGGCAGTTCCCAGACGTCTGTCTGTTGCAGGCCACGCGCAGGCATGGACGCAGGCGCGTGCAGCGACGAGAGTGTTTGTGCATGAGTGGGTCTGTGCGCGAGCGCCAGCGCGGGCCCCACCCATTGTAACAACAGTCGACTGGTGAGCGAGGCGCACTCCATTGGGTGCACGAACACTTGTGGCGGCGGCGCGACGGCTAACAGCGGCTGGCGTTCGCCCACAGAGGACATGGAGAGCCGCGGGTCGCTGCTGGCGGTGCTGCGCCGGCCCTGCGAGTGCGGGGGGCCTGAGGCGCGCATGGCGACGAGCAGCGGGTGGCAGCTCTTCCTCTTCCTGGCTTCGGCTTTTGGCTCTGGTTGAGCACTGACGGGGCTCCTGGAAGTCGAAAGCTCAGGAAGAAGCGAAGGTGGTGCAGAACCCTGTGAAAGTTGATGTAAGGGTCTGTGGTGGACGATGTGCGGAGTCGTCCGTGCGGAAGTCGGAGGCTGCAGATGGATACACAGCTGCGAGAGCGCGTGCGCCTTTGATACTGAATGGGATACGCGCGAGGCTGGGGAGAGAGTCCCTGTTGGGCCAATCGTCGTGGCCGCTCAAATCAGCCAAAAGGCTGATTTTCAGTTTGAGAAACGCCTGTCAGCCTGCCTGTCAGCCTGCCTGCCTGCCTGCCAGCCAGCCTGCCTGCCAGCCTGTCACCCACAGTGTGGGCCACAGACAATGGCAGCAGAAAGCAGACAAGAAGGCTGGAGGTGGCCAGCACTGCGCCCCCTGCCTGCCAGCCTGCCTGCCGAAGCTCACGGGTGCCAAGTTCGGTGATTCGGACACAGCAGGTGGCTATGGGGGCGCGCTCCAGTAGCACTCTCCCCATTCGACGTGTGCCTGGACGGACGAGCGGCTCTGATGGTCGCTGCTCCGGAGACTTGCTGACTGATGGAGATCGAGGCGTTGGGCTGGCGCATGGCGTCCGGTGCGCAGCGTGGGCTCTCCAGCGCGAGTAACAGGCCGCAGGTCGCTCCAGCAGAGAGACCCACAGATAGAGAGCAGTGGGAAAGCGGTGCCGATGCTCTCCTCCAGCATCTTCCACGCACGCACGCCTTCCCTCGTCACGCAGCATGCAACATGCAACATGCAACATGCAACATGCACGGCCGCCACGCTGGACGCGTCCGCTGCGGGCAGCCTGCTGCCGAGTTCGAGAATCTCCTCGCCTGCCCGTTTTTGTGCCGCCACGCTGAGCGGCTTGGGCCCTTGGACAGTCCGACAGCCATGCTTACTTCTCGACGCTTGCCTCATTCACGTGGTCCGAGGTGCTGGCTGCATCCTGCTCAATCCTGGGATGTGTGCTCGTGCAGGCTACAGCGAAGCGAACCCGGAACAACAGAGACCGCGACGGCCATGCCATGCGCGGCGGCGCTCCACACCCGTAGACAACTGTCAGGAGCAGTTTTTGCACCGCGCAAAGGAGCGGCAAATCCCACAGTCAGCCATCTAGAGCTTCTCATTGGCAGATATCAGTTCCCAAAGGGCAGACGCGGCCAATCACGGCGCCCCAAACTGCTTGCTCTGAACAGGCTCGAACATCCAGTTCGCCACTGTCGACACTCGTGCATGAAGCGGCCGTCGGGCTTCTCCATCCGACGTCCAGCGTCCGGCGTCCGGCGTCGGGCATTCGGCATTCGGCTTGAGGCGAAGCAGCTCCGCATGGCAGACGCACAGCACTTGCGGCGCCTGCAGAGCTCTTCCGACACTCCCCACGCCATGGCGGCTACAGACGCCACCGCGCGCCGACTCACCACGCTCACAGCGCAGCAGCTCGCGACGCTGCGCGTGTGCGGCTGGCTGGCGCTCACACTCTACACGGCGCTGGCGCTGGCCATCCTGTGGCGCACCGCGCTGCACTTCCGCCACTCCAGTCGCGGCGCCAAGAAACTCTTCCATCTGGCGCTATTGGCTGCGGCGCTCATGCAGTTGCCCGACGCCGTGGAGTGGGTCTGGTGGCCCACGACGGCGCACTGGGAGCACACGTACGTGCTGCGACTCTACGCGCTGCTGTTGCAGTCGTTCTGCAAGTCGTATTTGGCCGTGTGTTGGGCTGGCGTCGTGTCGGCGGGCCAGGCGCGACAGAGACGCCGCATGACCACCTTTGTGGCCCTGCTCAACGCGCTTCTGGTGCTCTGGGGCATGCTGGTGCCAGTGCTGCTGCTCACGTCCTACGACGACGACTTGTACGGCCAATACGCCTTCATGACGGGCGCCTTTCGCGGTGTGCTCACGTACTCGGGTGTGGCGGTGGTGCTGGCCTACGGACTGCTACTATGCTATCAGGGCTTCCGACTGCGACGTCGCCTGCTGCTGGCTCGCGGCACAGTCCCCGCCGCCAGTGTGGACAAGTCGCTCAGTCAATTGATTCTCACGGTCTGCGTCTTCATCTTCTCGGACGTCGTGCGCATCATGGCGCTGATACTCAACGAGTCGGTCGTGGCGCTACCTATGACCATGTACCTCGTGCTCTACAACCTCATCCCCAACATCTTCCCGTCCATCTGCATGCTCTACCTCATGCGACGACTCTCGGGGCCTGGGCGTCACGCGGGAGGGAGTCATTCCAAGAGCTCCACGCGGAAACTCTTCGCACGGCGTCGTCACACAGACACGGCGTCGTCCAAGTACATGACAGAGGGTGATTCATCCGACGACCGCAGCAGTAGCGCCAGTAGCGACAGCGACAGCGCTGGACGCACTTTTGTGCTGCCTTCGCGTCGCACAGGAGCGCTCACCATGACGCGCATCGAATTGCAGGCGCAACAGGAACAGTTGGAGCGTCAGCACCAGTACGAGCTCCAGCTGCAGAGAGAGCGCATGCTGCCTCCCAGCTCGGCCCACGACGCGCCGCTGTCGCCCACGCAGTCGCCCAGCTTCTGCTGGCTACGAGAGTCCACGGAGCAACGCTGAGCGGCGTCAGTCTTGGCCCTCGAGGCTGCTAGCATAGGTCACACGCTGCTTCCGTTCAAGCCGGAGCGCTTAACTTATTCCCCTTGTGTCCCACAGCTCGACTTCTTCTCTCGCTCTCTGTCGCTGTGGTGTTGTACGTGCATGCCAGCTAGGTGCTCCAGCGTACGAACTGCATCTCCTGCTGTCGCAGCCGCGAGAGCTTCTCCTGCAGTTGACGCTGCTGCACCAGCAACGCGCCCAGTTCGCTCAGCCTCACGCCGCAACGCAGCGCCAGTCGCGGTGGTCCACGTCGTGCTAGTTCGGACTGTACACTGCGTCTCAGTGCATCGGGCAGCTCCAGTGGCAATTCGTAGCTGGCCAGTGGCACCTCCGACTCGCTCGTGGCTGCGCTGACGGTGGGTTCCGACGTCTCTGGACTCGCCACAACAGTTGACGAGGACGCGGACGACGACGACCGTCGGATGGGTTGGCGTTGCGACTCCAGCTTGGCATTGGCGTCTCCATCTGCAGTCTGTGGTGGCGACACTGAAGCTGCAGCTGGCTGGACGGCGCTCTTGCTGTCTGCGGCTCTCGCAGCGGCTGTTCGTGCCACGATGTCTTCCACGGCGACTTGAGCGCGACCCAGCACACGACGCGAGCTGGCGGTGGGCAGTAGAGGCCCACCGTCACACACACGCAGCGCCAAAGAGTCGCTCAGCGCGGCCACCGGTAGCTGGAAGCGCTCGTGCCACTGCGGCGAGCGATTGCGTCGCACCACGGACGTATTGGCCACTTCCACAGCCGTCGCTTTGACCTTCGACTTGCTCTTCGCCTTGGCCTGGCCTGTCGTCTTGGACTTCACCGACCGCTTGGTGGGCAACGACGGCAGTGGCGACAGCGCCGAGAGCGCCGAGAGCGACAGCATGGACGGCATCTTGGCTAGACCAGCGCCTGGAACTCGGGCCAATTCTTTGAGCACTTGCAAAGCCTTGGATGCCTCGTGACCGGAAGCAACGGCAGTAGCGGCTGGTTGTACACTGAGCTGCACGAGCGAGTCGACTGTCTTGGTGATGGGATCTGTAGGCGGCAGGAGACTCACACCCTGCACCTCCACGAAGAGCGTCCCAACGCCCAACGCCTCACCTCGAGTCTGCAGTTCTTCTACGCGTCGCTCTAGCGCCAACAACTGCAGTTGCTGCCGTCGCCAACGCTCTCGGAGCTCTTCAGCCGCATCTTCCGCGCTCTTGTCGCCCGTCACCACGTAACGCGGCACGCCGTTGAGGAAGACGCGGCCAATGGGCAGCGCCGCCCGTGCGTCTGCCGCCAAGTGGGCACCCAGTTGGCCCAGATACTTGCTCTCCAGTGCTGCTTGTCGCCTTCTTAGCGCTCGCAGTTGTCTCCCCAGTGCCAAGTCGCTTGAATCCCGCAATGCGTAAGCCGCCCAGCCCACCAGTGCGAAGAGGGCGCCTAGAGCCACCGCGAGACCTTCATCCGAGCTCTGCAGCGCCCCAAACGCCAATGCTGCCGTGTGCAAGACAGCACCCAGTCGAAGCACGTGGAGATAAGCGAGCCAGGCGCCCATGGAGCGTGTGGATGCTGGGAACGGCCGCTGCGTGGCGAAGCAGAGGCGGTGGGCGTCCACACGCGTCTGCAGCGCCGCCACCAGCCAAGCCAACGCACTGCTTGCTATTGGTGCCAGTGGAGCGAAGCAAGCCACGAGACCCAAAGGCAACAGCACCTGTGCGTAGTCCAGTAGCACACCGTCATAAGGCTCCAGAGCCAACTGCGTATCCAGACTCATGTGGTCCGTTGACGAGGACGAGGACGACAGAAGTGCTGTTCTGGAGCTCTCCCCACTGGTGTGCTGCCTCTCACTCCTGAGCCAGCGCCACAGAGCGCCACGCAGTTCCCAGAGCGCTGTGGCCACATCCAGAGCTAGGAGAAGAAGTAGCAGGCGAGCGGCTTGTTCGTGGGGCGAGACGACCAGCGATTCCATGTCTGCAGCTGACTTGGCGGTTGAAAGCCGCCATGGTCGCAGGAAGACGAGTCCCCAGAGCGCGCCGAAGCTGTTGGCGCTTTGTAGCGCCGCGAACTTGAAGGCCAACAGCGTGTCGTAGTGGCTCTGCAGTCGCGGGTTCTCCCAGTCCGTGAGAGCGCGACTGCAACGCTCTAGAGGCGACACGGCGCTCTTAACAGCCAGCGCCAAGGCCCCCAGTGCCGCGTTCAAACCCCAGGACGGAGATGTAGTCGTTGCCAGCGTCTGGAAGCGGTCGCTGGCCGTTAGAAGCGCGTAGCCGCCACCCAGTAGCATCGCCAGCGTCACCAGAAGGAACGTCGCGCTCAATCTTCGACCCAGCCATTGAGTCACAGGTGCGCTGGGCTCCAGTCGCAGCGTCACAGGGCTGCGGCGCAGTGGGCCGCGAAACTGCGGCCTCGGGGGCTGCAACAGTTCACTACCAGTATCTTCACTGCTGCTGGACGCGCCACTCCAGTGTGCGGTCAATCGGAGCTCCTGGAGCTCCCATTTGCGCACCAAGACCCCCAGCAAGCCGCAGCTGACGAGACAGAAGGCTGCTTGAGCTGTAGAAGCTGACAAGACTTGTGTAGTCGATGCCAGTGCCAGTAGTAGCGCCAGCGCTCCCAGTGCCTGCAACGCTCGAGCATGGAAGCTTGCAAAGGCAAAATCTGTTCGCAGGCAGAGAGTCACAGAGACAGAGCCACCGGAGCGTCAGGAGACTACTAGAGACGAAGACTGGTGAGCCACAACAACGTACAGAGCGCCAGCTCCTCGCCGAAGTAGCTGCGTATATGCGGCAGTGGGTCCAGCTCCGACTCGGATTGTGTGCTCCAGAGGTGGTGCAGGCTCGGGAGCGCTCCCCAGCGCATCTGAAGCGCCTCCAGCGACGTGTCGGCGTCACTGGCGCGGTGTGAGTGGGTGCAGAGGTGCTGAGCCAGCAAGCCATGCGCCACCAACGCATCACAGTCGAACTCGGCGTCTACGAGCGCCTTGGCCAGTCGGATCTTGTCCGCCACACGGAAAGGTGAGTCGCCCGTGTCACTGTCGTCCTCGTCGTCGCTATCGCCGCCTGCTTGTTGATACACGTAGCGCAAAGCCGAGAGGTCCCGGAAGGGCAGGAAGACGTCAGTGGCGTCGTTGGAGTCGCCCTGCGTTTCATGCCGCTGTTGACTGCGACGTTGTAGTGCTTGCAGACGCCGTGACCACATGCCAATGTCCTCCACGGCGAAGAGCTGCGCTTCGTTAGCGGCGATCTCCCCCGCCAGGAAGAGTCGGTAGAGCTCCTCCTGGGCATCAGTACGGCTCCAGAGCTTCGTGCGACCCAGTTCGAGCGCTTCGGATGCTGGCACACGCAGTCTCAGACGCTCAGCTGTGGCTCGCAGCAGCGCTGGAGTGGGTCGGAGACTCAGCAGCAGTCGGCCCCCGTTGCTTTCCAGTCGGGTTCGAAGCGTTAGGCCGCGTCTGGAGGACAGTCGAGCCACCACCACGTCACGCACCAGCTCTTGCAGCGAAGAGAAGCTCAGCGTGTCCTGAGAGCGTGGTGGACCTGAACGGAACTTGGCGCTCCAAGCGGCGCGGAGCTCTTCTAGAGTGCGCGTCTCACGTTCAGCACCGCCCGCTGCCACGCCGCGCAGCAGCTCACAGGCTTCTGTGTAGCTTACACGCGGCTGTGAAGGCGGCGAGGACGACTCTGGTGCTGGGAAGACCAGCGTATAGTAGCCGTCGGCAGCTGCATGACTCCGTGGAGACGCCACAGGGCTCACGCCCACGCCCAGCGCCAGAGCGTCGTAAGCCATCCCTCGTGTCCAGCAGCAGAGCCAGAAACTCGCGGATCTTTCACGAATGGATATGGATGCCCAAGAGCTGATCGGGCAGTCGGATGTTGCGACGCTTGGCCGGTTGGCTGGTCGTTTCGAGCGCCCGCACCGCGAGACGTAGAGCGAGACGGCGAGTGTGAACGGGACAACGGAGGCATGCATGACCTCGCCGCACGCCGCGCGCCCGCTGTCGCCACCATGCGCGTCTCCAGGCGTCGCGGACGGCCCCAGCTCCAGCTCCACCATAGGCCGCTACAGCACGCGGTACGTCTCCCTTCTCGCATCTCGTTTTGTATTGCTTGCGGTAGCCTTGGGGGACTCAGGAACTGCTGGGGTTGACATGCCATAGACCTTTCTCGACGCCCGAGGGTGGTGGCGAGCTGCTGGACGTGCTGGTGCACTTCGGTCGGAACTTAGAGACGCTCACACCACACGAAGACACACTCGAAGATCGCGACACACGAGAGCGCGAGCGACGACTACAGACGTTCGTGGTGGCTTCTGTCGGGCACTTCGCTGGGTCACCAACTGCTATCCAATGCCAGCGAAGCAGCAACAGCAGAAAGACACCGGACGACGCTCCCACGACTCGTCAGCTGTACCAGCAGAGCTTCTCACCGTACGCTGCCACGCGCGTCGTGGTTGGTGGCACCGCTCCAACGTGGAACGAACTGCTGGCGCTGCCACTACCCATCGACTGGCGCAAGACCACAGTGGAGACGACCCCAGCGCTGGCGCTCAAACTCGAGCTGGTGGAGCGCGGGGACAGCCAGCAGGAGGACTTTTTGCTGGGCTCGTGTGTGCTGCCACTGGCCTCTCTCACTTGCCAACAGCACCAGACGCGTTTCGCACTCGCCTTTGCGTCCTCCAGTGTCTCTGCCGGCAGCTACGCCTGCATCTACGTGTCACTCCAGATGTCAAGACGCGGATTGGAGCCCAACGACATGCTGCCTGAGCGTCTAGAAGCCACCATCGAGTCCTTTACCCCCGTGGTGGCTACTGGCAGCGACGCAGAGGGACTTCCGACGAACTGCAGTAGTCTCGCAATGCAGCTACAGCTGCAATTGGAGCCCACAGCCAGGTTCAAGGCCACCAGTGACGTTGTAGCAGCACCAAGCGCACTGGAAGACACCTTTCAGCTCCTCCACGACGGTCAATCACTAGCTCCGACTGGCGACGTCGCGATGGAGCTGTCGGGAGTCACACCAGCCACATGCACACCCACCGGGAGCGTCTCGGATGTCTTTGAATGGCGCTTCCCGCTGAGCTTCGCGTTGCCACCGGATGCCGTCGTGTCCGCTGTGGATGTCATGCTCTTTGCCACCTCCGACACGCCCCACAGACTTGTGGGCCGTGGCCATCTCGAACTGACCAAAGAGCTGGCTTTGGGGCCCAAGGACGGCTCGCCACGACGCCACACAGTCATTCCCATGGTGCTCGAGGACGACAGCAAACGCACACTGGGCCATGCAGCACTTAAATTGCGGTGGTGGGACGCAGACGCCTGGAGCGTCTTCTTACGAGACTCCACGACACGTCGCGTGGTGTGCAGCAACCGCTGGACGCGCGCGTCACGACCGGCGCTCACGTGGCTTGGCGCTGTCTTCCGAGGCCTCAACCGCCATCCGGTGGCCTCTCTGTGCGATGTGAGCGGCGTCTCTGGCGTCCTGACGGAGCTACTGGTCGAGTCTTCGCCTCCAGCAACTGACAGCCATCTGGAGCCGCTGCCACAGCGAGAAACGCACGCTCCTGATGGGGGTGGTGACGTGAGGGTGCTGCTGAGGGAGCAAGTGGCTCATTTACAGGCTGAAGGTGTCGCCCAACGCGAGCAGATCCAGCGAGTATGGAGTCGATCGTGCTTCCTCCTGTGGGTCTCTCTTGGGCCAACGCGACGCTGACTGCCGAGTGTTTGCTTGTCTTGCTTTGCTGCAGCTCCAGAGTGAACTGGACACGCGGCTGGCGGCCATCAAGACCTGCGGACTGGAGCTTGTGGCCTTGCGGGTGCGTCGCACTGGCTGAACACTAGAGGCTCCGTGGCGATCGAGAGGGCTCGATCTTGTGCGCTGAAGCTGCGCTGATCTTCGTTTATGTGTCTTGTGTCTTGTGCCGTTGACAGCGTGATGCGAGGCAGAAAGAGACGCAGATGCAGGCCCTGCAGGAGCGCGTGGAGGCTGCCACGCGTCGTGAGCAGCAGCAGTTGGCGGAGATGTTGGGACCTGAAGACAGCAGGAGCGACGGGAGTACCAAGGCTGCACGGCCAGGACAGCAGGCGGGCTCGCAGCGGTTTGCGCTCCTAGCCTCCAAGTATAAGGAACTGGACCGCGAGCACCAGGTCACCACACAGCAGCTTGCAGAGACTCGGCGCACGTTGGCGGGCTACAACGATCTGGAGACGCGGCATGCCGAGCTGCAGGAGGCACATCTGGTGCAAGCGTCGCTGGTGCAGCGACTGCAACGCGACAAGCAGCAGACTGCAGCTCTCAAGGTACGCGCGACGCAATGCTGTCGTCAGCTCTCACCTCGCAACTCTCTCCACTACGCAGCAAGCGACTCACTTTGCTCTCTTTTCCGACGGTATGCGTCGCTTCGCACTGCAACAGAAGACCGTGCGGATGCAGGAGAAGGTCATCCGACAGTTCGAGCAGGCAGTGGCGCAGCGCTCGACAGAGAATGTCACCAGCAATAGCGACGGCGACGGCGTCGAGACGCGCGAGGCGCTGTTGCGGGTGCGTGTGCAAGTGCTGGAGCAGCAGTTGCAGGCCAATGCACGAGACGCCGCAGCTGAGATCAGTGAGCTGCGTATGCGCGTGCTGGAGCTGGAGAAGAGCGACGACAACAGGAGCGACGGCAGTGCTGAGCAATAGACACACCGCGGAGCTCTGCAAGGTCTCCAGTTCGATTGTGTGCGTGGGCTGACCACGTAGGTCTGCTGCTAGATGGGATGGCTCGACTTACCGAGTTGTTCCTGCTGCCGGGTCGGAAGGCAGCGTGGAGAGAGCCGAATATGCGGCCGACTGACTACTTTTTCTCGTAACGCGATCTCTTGACGCCCAGACCAGCCACAAAGCCCTCACCTACGACAGCGCACACAGCAGACGAGCACAGGGTCACCCAATGCACTTGCGGCAGTGTGTGTGATTCGTGCGAGAGCAGTGCGCACCTTCTTTCCGTCCTTCGTCGGTCTTGTCGTCCCACTTCTTTTGCATGCCCTCGTCGTGGAAGCCCAGACGCTCCAGATCCTCCTGCTGCATTAGGCCCCTGCGCATGCAAGCACACACCAGAGCAAGCGTCAGCGCTGCGGCTCCAGTCGCAGGATAGGCTGCATGCCGTGCACGTACTTGTCCATGCGGCACTGCAGGTAGGCGGCCGAGAGCTTCTTGCAGTCGATGTGCGAGTTGCGCTGGTCACGCATGCACGCCAGGAACTCCTGCATTCATGCACGCAGAGTGCGCGCGCAGCAGGTCAGCCGTGAGCGTGCGAACCGCCGCAATAACGAGACAAGACGCGCCGCGGACTGCAGACGAACCTTCATGGCGGGCTTGCACTCGCCGTAGTGGTCCAGCGGGAAGGAGCCCTTCTCGGGCGGCCGCTTGTTCTGCGACGGCGCCTGCGTGGCGTTCATGCTGCTGCTGCTCTGCGCTTCCGCTGCGTTGCTTCGCCACGAAGAGCTAATGGCGAGTCAGGCCGGTCAGGCACGCTCAGCCCCTAGTTATTACGTCGGTAGCCCACTGGTGGCACCCTCGGGAATGCATGCACTGCAAAGAAGCATTGCATCGAGTCTGACAGGCACGAGGGAAGCACATATGTAAGTAGCGCGGAGGGAGCCC
>JAADYK010000165.1:0-32598 GCA_023338225.1 Halophytophthora batemanensis
CCGAACATCTTGTTGAGCAGGGACTTCTGGGGCTTGGTCGGGTAGATCCGGATTTTGATGAGACTATTCGGGGTCTCTCCATCCAGCATTATGACGTCAGGAGAAGACTGGGGCGACTTGTCGGGCGTGGGAAGCTTCTCGATCACGTTGTTTAGCTGGAACCACGACTTGTCCTTGATTCGCCTGGAGCGAGCGGAGCACTTGTGGTCTTACGTGGTCGGGATTCGTGACAATGGAGCGCGTTGCATCCAAAACAAGATGGTCAGGGTTTCTTTTGAGTAGCTGATAGGCGAGATCCCATCTTACCTGTGATTGGCCAATTCTGGCCTTGATGCGGGTGAACAATCGAGAGCGAGTTGCAAAAAACGATGGCAACTCAGTGGTAGATTGGAAACACCTGAGCGGAGTGTTGTCTCCGGTGGACGAGCGCAAAGAGTGGCGAGATGCTCGCGGCGAGAGGACCGCGCGGCGCGCTCGCGCGCCTGCAGGCCGCACCACGCCGCACGTTCGCGGCCAAGAGCAAGGCCAAGGCGGTCAGCCGTGTGCGTGGCACGCGTGACCTGCTGGCGGACGACGCGGAGCAGCACCAGGAGGTGCTTGATGTGCTCCAGCGCACGGTCTCCCGTTACGGCTTCCGCCAGGTGATGCCAGCTTGAGCTGCCCGACGCATTTACAGCAGCTCCCTGTGCACTGTGTGCCAGTGTTTCACACTATACTTTCTTGTGCCTGCGGACGGGTTTTGCGGTGCGGAGTAGATCCAGACGCCGCTGCTGGAGTACACGGACCTGTTCTCGCGGTCGCTGGGCGATGGCTCGGACATTGTCATGAAGGTGAGTTGTGCACTGTATGCTCTTTGCAATTGAGATGCAAAGTATAGTGTAGTATCCCTGTCCACTAGATGTATCGTGAGTAGGGAGTCTGTATGGCTTACGCTGGCTCTGATTGCTGGTACTCATAGGAAATGTACACGTTCGAGGACAACTCGGGCAAGAGCGTGACCCTGCGACCCGAAGGAACTGCCGGTGCGCTCTCTCTGCAGGACCTCGATGCTTGGCACGAATCGCTAAGCTTTCATACTGCAGTGAGAAGTACTCACGACTATTGCTGATGTGCTTGTACGTGTGCCCGTGCAAGTGCAGGCATCATGCGAGCACTTGTGAGCAACAACCTCATGTTCTCATTACCACAGAAGCTCTCGTACGCCGGCAGCATGTTCCGGTAAGTGACGGTGCCTTAACTTCTGTATAGCCAAACCATTGAGCTAGTAGTGCTGTGACTAACTGCGTGGATGCGCTGGGTTTGAAGCTATGAGCGGCCACAGCGCGGGAGGTATCGCGAGTTCCAGCAGTTTGGTACGTTACACGTGTAGACCACATTCTAAAGCACGTGAAAACGATGTACTGCGCAAACGAAGAAGTATGCCAGTCTTTACTGACCATGCTCTGGTTGCTTGATTGGGCTTGTATTGGGACTCAGGTGTGGAATTCGTGGGCTCTACGGGTGCGTCGGTGGATACGGAAGTGATCGCCATGGCTACAGATGTCTTGGGGGCACTGGGCATCAAGGACAAAGTCGTGTTGGAGCTCAACTCCCTCGGAGATGACGAGAGGTAGCGCTTCACTCTTGATCTTCCCTGTTCTGCTGCATTCTGCAGAGCCGCTTCTGAACTGACCCCTGCCAAACCCCTGCACGTGGTATTATCAGCCGCGCAAAGTATCGCGTGGCACTGGAGACCTTCTTCACGCAGTGCAAAGACCAGCTTTCCGCTGACAGCATCAACCGGTTCGTTGCACCTTGCCTTTGGTCCTCGTATCAGAGGCAAGTAATTGTGGACTCGTGAAGCTCAACTGACGAAAACGTGGTCTGCTCACAATGCGATGCTCAGTCTCGAGCGGGGTAGTGTCCTGCGGATCCTGGACTCCAAGAGTGAGGGCGATCAGAAGTTCGTCGCAGACGCGCCACGTCTCGAAGACTTCCTATCCGACGAATCCAGGACGGTACGAAACCACCGCGCTGTCCTTACAACGTTGATTTCCTGGCCAGAAGTGCAACTAATCCTCCTTCTCTTTGCCATTCTATCTGCTACTCGTGGCATATAGCGCTTCGACGACGTCTTGAATGGCTTGGAGGCGCTGGGGATTAGTTACCGTCAGAACCCGCGTCTTGTGCGAGGCCTGGTAAGCTTCCGCTGTGATTTGGCAGCAATATCTGCGCAGTAGTCCGACAAACGAGTCGCTAACTTGCACCGGGGTTGATACGCACAGGATTACTACAGCCACACGGTCTTTGAGTTCGTGGAGAAGCCCACACCTGTCGAGGGGAACCCGGGACAAACCGCAGGTGGTGGGATCGCGGTGCTGGCAGGCGGCTGCTACGATAACTTGGCCGAGTCGCTGGGAGGGCCACCGACGGCTTGTGTCGGCTGGGCAGCGGGCGTGGATCGCCTCAATCTCCTTCGAGAGATGCCAACGGAGGAAACCGTCTCCATTTCGGTGCGTACACGAAGAACCAGCGAGTTGATCTCACTGTTGGATGAGTTGGCGTTTCATTGTGACGTATATGTGGTTG
Organism: Halophytophthora batemanensis; assembly: GCA_023338225.1. Taxonomy (NCBI): domain Eukaryota; phylum Oomycota; class Peronosporomycetes; order Peronosporales; family Peronosporaceae; genus Halophytophthora; species Halophytophthora batemanensis. The sequence goes on from JAADYK010000165.1 coordinate 2,569, forward strand.
TTCCGGCGTCTGGCAGGTTGTCCCTGTTCTCGTGGGAGACAACGCCGAACGCGTGCTGCATGAAGCTATGCGAGTTGCTCAGGTAAGTATCCCAGCGTTGACTTTGTTACTCCCACCACTTTGGTGGTGGCAATGTGCTGGAAGACGACTTAGCATCTATTGTCGTCTGCTGCTTGGTACCTTTTTCTGGTTTTGTAGACGCTTCGCCAGCGAGGCCTAAACGTGCACTTCTGCCACGGACGCGGAAACTTGAAGAAGCAGATGAAGGCCGCCGAGCGCAATGGCAGCACGCACGCCGTGATTCTGGGCGGCTCCGAAATCGAAAGCCACTGCGTGAAGGTGAAGGACCTGGGCAAGCGCCAGGAAGAGGAAGTGGCGATGTCCAAGCTGGATGGCTTCGAGTTCCAGTAAGACCAGAGTCGTTGACCCCGTAGCTACTCAGACAACGACAGTGGCAATGGCGAGAAGCTGCACTGCTAGCAAGCGATACAAGCTTGTTCGCCAGGTAATGGACGAGCATGGAGCGAGACCAGCTCCCCAATAGACGACATGCAGCGAGTCCACGACTCCGTTTCCTCCTTTCAATTCTCTGCGGCGTTGACATTATACAGATTGTGAAAGTGGCGTCTCGGGGCGCTCCTCTCCTTCGCCTTCACTGTCGTCCAGTCCGCCGGTCTCCAGTTCCTGTAGCTTCCGTTGTTCCTCCTCCAGGAGCTGTTCGAGACGCAGCTGTCGACGCTGTTGGGCCTCCAGTCGGCGCTGGCGCTTCTCCTCCTGCTCACGCTCATGCATGTCGAGGATCCATTGGTACTTGGAGCGCGTGAGCCCCAGGAAGTCTGCGACCACTTCCCCAGCAAAATCCAGGCCGTCGAAGGTCTTCTCGCCCGACCAGCGCACCCAAGCCCAGACGTGGCGCGGGATCTCAGCGTAGCTGGAGAAGGCCGACGCTGCTTCTTCGCCGGACTGGGCTGGAAGCGTCGCTTTCGTGTCGCTTGCTGCGCTCTCGGGCTCGTGGCTGGACTTGCTGAGCTCTTGCTCGCGTTGGTTTGCCGTCATGATCCGTGAGCGCTTCCTGCGGTTGCTGCGGTAGTCTGCTGCGGTAGTCTTGGAAGAGCAACAGTGGTGTGGAGCTCGCCGTTTAGCCCCTCGACCATTCGTATGAAGGCAGAAACCGCCCCATGCCGTATTTGACGGGAGCGCGGTGATAACGGCCGATTGCCTGGAATCGCTACGACTTCGCCTCTTAGTATGGAGGAAATGGCAGCAATGATTGTGATTTTCGGTGAACATTGAGCGCGCGTACGGCGTCTCTATAGTCCGGCGCCGACACGTAGTCGGCTACATGTCGGCGCGCTCTCTGGACCACTTGGGCTGGGACGCTGCGCACATCGTGGGCAGCAACATGGGCGGTATGATCTCCATGGAGATGGTTTGTGCAGCGCCCGAACGCATGCTGTCACTGTCGCTGCTGGTAAGCACGCGCGGCCGCTACGTGCCGGACCCGCGATCCTTTGCACCGCTGCTAGGTGCCATGTTCTCGCGCACGCCCAACACCGTCAAGGGCCGCGACAACGAGCTGGTGCGTAACGTACTGGGCAAGTTCTACGAGACAGTATCGACGCGCCAGGGGCCGCCAGGACTGCAGGCACTCTTCGGACAGGGCATGGCGGTGCAGACGCATTACATCTCCGACGAGCGGCTGAACACGCTGGCCAAGGCCGGCTTCCCCGTGCTCATTGTGGGCAGCATGAAGGTCATTCTCATCCCGCCCGAAGAGACTGTGAAGCTCACACAGCGTCTGGGGGGCGACCAAGTCAAGGCCTTCTTCTTCCAGGAGGGCGGCCATGGCATCGAAACGCAGTCCCCCGAAGAACTGGCCGACGGCCTCGCCAACACCTTCCAGCGCTCGCGGCTTTGATGCGCATCAAAATATCCGCAGTGCAGCACGGACTGTAGCCATCTGCGCGCAGCCTCAGGTCTCGAGGTCGCCACCAGCTCCACGGCAAGTCAATCAAGGCCAAAGCGGCCCTGGTACCGCGCTCCCCTCAATTGAAGCCCCTTGACCCCGTCGATTCAATGAATTGCACCATACAAACCACAAGTGTACATCAATTCATGGCAGCCCACCGAGCGACGCATTTCGCGGGTTTTTTCCTGGCAGTAGTTCAGCTGCGCTCGCCGAGGTGGCGAAGGAAGAAGCCGCTGCCTGCAGCTGCGTAGAGCAGCTCGTGCCAAGCGGAAGGCGCTGCGTGCGACTCGAGTCTGTGCGCCGCCCACGTGCGAGCCGCTGAGCGTGCCATCGACAGCGCAGCTACGGAGAACGGAGCGCAGACGGCTGCCACACCGCCACTTCCCTCCACGACGCCAGCAACCGCTGAAACGCCGAGTCAGGTACGGGCGTAGATGCCGCCGGGATTTCCGCGGTGGAAGCGTGCCTACATGTCGTACTAACTGTAGACGTATTGCTGGTGGTGGTGGTGTGTTTTTGTGCGTGCAGCCCCCACAGGACGTCGCAATGACGCAGCAGGAAGCTGACCCTGTCGTTGCGGACGAAAGTGCCACGGGCTCTGAACAGGCCCAGCCGCAGGCTAAAGCAGCGCGTGAAGCAATGCAGACCAAGGTGGAGGATGCTGCCGCCAAGACCACGACGCCAGCTACGACAGAAGTAAAGGCAGAAGAAGGGCCCCAGCGACGCAAGCGCCGCACCAGCATGAAGCGCATTAAATACGTGGAGGAGGACGATATATCGGACAGCGAAGACGTACTCGCTGCCGAGAAAAAAAAGCGTGCACGACAACTAGACTACCAGCTGCGTGTGGTACGTTGCTCACTTCATTCTGGCCCTCTTGTCTTCCCTGCTGTTCATTTACGGACCTTCTAACATCGCTCTTGCTTCTTTGGTACGCTTTCTATTGTTGTATAGGATGTTGGCTACCCTCAGCTGGACCACATCGTCGGACGACGCATCAACGAGCGCACTGGGATGACAGAGTATCTGTGCAAGTTCCTCGGACGTTCGTACCTTCATCTCTACTGGCTCACTTTCCCTGAAGTGGAGCTTTTCATTCCAGAGGGCTACCAGAAGAACCACCGCGTGCATTTGTACGACCGTAAGTTGCGGCGTGAAGGTTACCAAGCGCTGGATGAAGTGGACGATGTGGAGGCCAACAAGATGACGGTGGAGAAGATCCTGAGCCACAAGGTGGACCCTGCGGACCAACTGGACGCGCAGATCGAGAAGCGCCGCAGGCATCTTCCCTTTGTGCCCAAGTTCCCGCGCGTGACAGACTACTTTCTGCTGGAGAACAGCGAGATGCTGTCTGAACGTCTACTGGGCATCGTAAAGAAGCTGATGAAAGAGACGGGTGGCGACATCTTCCAGAGTCCCGTGGACGTGGAAGAAGTACCCGACTACCTGAACATCATTACGAACCCCATCGATCTGGGCACGATCGCCACGCGTGTGGGTCGCGAGAGCTACTACGTGGGTCCACCAGCAGTGTCGCTCTTTGCGTCCGACGTGCGACTCGTGTTCTTCAATTGCAAGGCTTACAACGCAGCAGGGTCGGACATTTGGCACATTGCCGACGAGCTACTGCGCTGCTTTGAGAAGTGGCTCTACGACTGGCTGCTGTGTCCGTCAGCGTGGCTGAAGCTGCCTCCCTCGAAAGACGCGGAGAAGGACCGGAAACTTCTGCGTGAGTTCCGGGACGAAGCTGAAGACAAATACGACACCTGGGCGCCGTGGCACGTGGGTTGCGCTCTTTGCGGCAGCAACGAGAACAGTGCGGAGCTCTTGCTGTGCGACAGATGCGACAGCGAGATCCACATGCATTGCTCGACGCCAGAGATCACGGAATTGCCCGAGGGCGAGTGGTTTTGCTCGTACTGCCAGATGCGCAATGCGTTCGAGGAGAAGGCGACGAAGCTAAACGAGCCCGAAGCGATGGGAGATGAACCACTTCCAGACAAGGAGGCGACGAAGCAAGCAGAACCGCCTTCGACTACTACCGCAAAGCCGGCATTAGCCAATGGAAATGCTGCGACGACCACGACTTCAAGCGAGGAAGCGTCGATGACTACAACCGCAACTGCTGCTTCGTCCATCCCGAACATCGTAATGGAATATGTTGGCGGTGACGGCAAGTTCAACAAGCGAACGACGTCCAAGGTCAGCCCAAAAGCCAATGGCGGCAGTGCAGACGTGGCGTCATCTCTAAGCAAAGTCGACGCCAAAGACCGTGCTGCCACGTTCTTCTTGGTCAAGTGGATGGGGCTGTCCGTGCGATTCTCCACGTGGGAGCGACCGGAGGACATTGGCGATGACGAGCAGATCCAGCGCTACTTCAAGTTCAGTCGAGTTCCAAGTGCAAAGGAGATCCGCGAGACCACGTGCCAGTTGCCGTGCTGCGCTAAGAGACACCAGTACGCACTGGCCACCACGACGATCGGGAAGAAATGCTGTGCGAACGACCGTTTCTGTACGCTGGGCAATGGCCACGAAGGCGAGTGCAGTCGCAACATCCGAACCATGGGACGAGCCTACGGTAGCGACGCCTACCGTCAGCTGCACATGGCCGAACAGGTGAAGGCGCAACTGTTCGCTTTCCACTGTCTCTTGAACAACCACACACCCGACAAGGACGTTCTCAAGCAATGCGGTGTGTACACAAACGCATATGTCTGCGCGAAGCAGTATCTGGCGCCCAAGACCACTCAGGAGGACGAGGACGAGGATTACTCGGAAGATGAATTCGCAGACTCATCGGATGACGACGCGGAGTTTGACTCGACTTTTGACAGCTATGACCGGAGGCCAACGCCGATCTACCCCGGTATCCTGAGCCCCGACAATGACGAGGACGAAGACGGCGAGACTGGAGCACACAAGAAGAAGCCGGAACTGGAAGTGGGCGAAGTGCTCAGCTCCATTGTGGAGCATATCACTCTTGGGTACCCCACCGAACTGGAGCCAATCAACACTGAAGTGCGGTACAACTCGACGTATCCAGTGACGACTCTATGCGCTCTGCCGACGTTTACTGAGTACGCCGTCGTCTTGCACCGCTCGCCATTCGGCTTGGGCATGCGCCTGGGAGTCACCAACAACGAGAACGCCTCCGTACTGGGCTTCCAGAGCCTTCCTGGTGGTATGATTGGCCCTGCGGAGGCGTCGCAAGCCATCTCCGTCGGTGACGTGCTCGTGGCTGTGAACAAGCGTCCAGTGGCGGGGCTGTCGTTCAAGGACCTCATTGCAGTGATCAACTCATCTGGTGAGAACATCCTCTTCCACTTCCACTCTCATCGACCTGCCTTCATGTACCCAGCGTACTGTCAGACGAAGGTGGTGACGCAGATTCGCGACCCCATCCCGGACGACGCGATCTCGACTGAGTCTGAGTACGCCAGCTACAGCTACAAGAAGTACAAGCCCATGCTGAAGGTGGGTCGTGCCGACTCGGGCACGTTGGCGGCCATGTCGACGCGCATGCTCACGAACTCGTCGAACTACATCGCGCCCAACGGCCCCATGCAACACCTGTACGCTGGTGTCGTGGACAACAGCATCGATCCACATGAACACTTCGCCAGCTTCTTGCCGGCACGCAGCGCCAGTGGAAGTGGGAAGAGCGGGGAAGCTAATACGGACACCAGCAGCGACAGCCATGAGTTTGTCCCGTACGAGCAATCGCCGACGTACAAAGGCGGTCGCACGCTGCGTGCCTACCAAGTGGAAGGCCTCAACTGGATGGTGTCGTGCATCAAGGCGCAGCGTTCGTGCATTCTGGCGGACGAGATGGGACTCGGCAAGACTGTGCAGGTGGTCTCGCTCATCGAGCACATGAAGACGGAGGAGTCCATTCGCGGTCCGTATCTCATTGTAGTACCGCTGTCCACCATCCAGCACTGGCGTCGCGAAATCGAGTCCTGGACGGACCTGAATGTGTGTGTCTACCATGACATTGGCGACCGCACGAGCAAGTTTACGGCCAAGGACATGCGCTCCGTGATCCGCGACCAAGAGTGGTATTACCCTGGCCTGGGCAACTCGATCTGCAAGTTCCACATCCTGCTGACCACGTTTGAGACCATCCTGGCGGACTTCGAGGAGTTCGAGCACATTCACTGGCGCCTGGTGGTTGTGGACGAAGCGCATCGCTTGAAGAGCTCTGGTTCTCGCGTGCTGAAGCAGATGCGCGTACTGCATGTGGATCGCAAGCTGCTGCTGACGGGTACCCCGTTGCAGAACAACACGCAGGAGTTGTGGGTGCTGCTGAACTATCTGGAGCCGGTCAAGTTTGACAACCTGGAGAAATTCAACGCGCGCTTCGGTACGCTGCACTCCCAAGAGCAGGTTGTGGAGTTGCAGCAGTTACTGGCGCCGTATATCCTGCGACGCGTGAAGGAGGATGTGGAGAAGAGCATCCCGCCGAAGGAGGAGACGATCATTGCCGTGGAGCTCACGACGCTGCAGAAGCAGTACTATCGCGCCATCTACGACAAGAACAAGAGCTTTTTGTATCGTGGCACGAAGAATGGTCTCCCGACGCTCAATAATATCCAGCTGCAGCTACGGAAGTGCTGCAACCACCCGTTCCTCATTAAGGGTGTGGAGGACCGCGAGCTGGAGCAGCTAGGAGAGCAGCCAGCGCCGGCTCAAGTCATGGAGAAGACGATTCAATCGTCGGGTAAGATGGTGCTGGTGTCCAAACTCCTCCCGAAACTGAAACGCGAAGGCCACAAGGTGCTGATTTTCAGTCAGTTCTTGAAGCAGCTGGACTTGCTGGAGCGATACTGCGAGGCCAATGGCTTCGGCTACGAGCGGCTGGACGGCTCCACGGGTGGCAGCATGCGCCAGAACGCCATCGACCGCTTTTCCCGACCTCATTCCAAGTCGTTCGTGTTCCTGTTGAGTACCAAGGCTGGCGGCGTGGGTATCAATCTCATTGCTGCGGACACGGTCATCATCTTCGACAGCGATTGGAACCCGCAGAATGATCTGCAGGCACAGTCACGCTGTCACCGCATCGGCCAGAAGAAGAGCGTGCAGATCTACCGCCTGGTCACGCGCAACACGTACGAGAGCGAGATGTTCGACCGCGCGTCGCAGAAGCTCGGGCTGGAGCACGCTGTGCTGGGCACCACGTCGTTCAGTGAAACGTCGCAGATGGAAAAGCCGTCAGCCGAGCAGTTGGTGGAGTTGCTCAAGCGTGGAGCTTATGCGCTCATGGACGAGGACGACACTGCGTCCAAACAGTTTGCAGACCGCGATATCGAGACCATTCTGAAGGAGAACGCGCGGTTGGTGGTCGTGGGCGGGAATAAAACTGATGGAGACAAAAGCAACGAGGATTCTGGAGCGCTGACGTCACCAACCAAGCAGATGCGCAAGTCTCCGACCAAGACGCGTAAGCGCAAGTCACTAGGCGGTATGGCTGTGGATCGCTCTTCTTTCGTGGCGGAGGGATCTACGGGTGAACTATCTGTTGACGACCCGAATTTCTGGGAGAAAGTGCTTCCTGGCGCCGTCTCGGTAGAGATGCTGAGTCTCAAGCTGGAGGACGGCAGCGCCGTGAGCTCTCGTCAGGCCAAGATCAAGTTCATCAACAATCTGGACATTGCGCTGAGCAGCCTGGCGGACGAGATGCGTGCAGGCAACAGCGTGGACGACGGCGGCGTGGGCAGTCGCAACCTTACGCACGAGTACGACATTGCCATCCAAGTACTGAGCGCCGTGCTGTCCAAGCACCGCAATGACTTCTCGCACGAACAATTGGATGTGGCGAAGAACTATCTCACGAAGCTGGAAAAGTCGCGTGTACGTAGCTGTCGACTAGCTCCAGCACGCAAGGATCTGTTTGAGGACGAGGACTTTGATACGCCCAAGCGGAAGCGAAGACGTAAAAGCAACAGCGCTGCTCCCAGCGAAGACGAAGCCTTTGAGGGGACCCCCAAGAAGAAAAGCAAGCGTCGTGGCCGACCACCGAAACACCCGAAGCTCGCGGTTGCAACGGCGACGGACAAGACCACAAAGATCGCAGAACCAGCCTCCGTGGCGTTCCAGGGCGGTGTGATCAACGACAGCGACGACTTGTGCACGTTGTGCGGCGATGGAGGACTGATCCTACTGTGTGACGGGCCGTGCCACCGCTCGTTCCACTTGGAGTGCGTGGGTATGCACGACGAGCCGGACGACGACGAATGGCTGTGTCCGGACTGTACAGCAGGACGTCACATGTGCCTGATCTGCAAGCAAGTAGGCGAGATGGGGGGCGAGTTCGGCGTCATCCAGTGCTCCATGGCCAAGTGCGGTCGCTTCTACCACAAGGGCTGCTTGGCCAAGCATCCGCGCGTCGAGTGGGTGGGCAAGAAGCGCTTCCGCTGTCCGAGTCACTTCTGTCACGTTTGCTCACGCGCTGCAGAGCCCAGCCGCGCGGCCAAGGAGGACAAGTCTGTGGTTGTGAGTTGTATCCACTGCTCGCAGGCCTTCCATCCGCTGTGCATCCCGTCCACGGGTAAGTTCATGCGCTTGTCCAAGAACCTCATGATCTGCGCAAATCATTTGGACGGGAAGAAGCCGCCGGCAACCGCGCGGCAGGTACTGCCAGCGTCTGAGAAGTCCAAATCGAGATCAACGACCCCTTCTCCTGCTCAAACACCGCTACGGGCCAAGGATGCTGCTGCTAAGAACGCTGGCGCATTGCTGGCCGCTGCTGCAGCCCAGACACGTCTTGAAATCTCTGAGCCGACCCCAGTGGACGACGAAGATGAAGATGACACCAAGCGCGTGGCTAAGACTAGTGCGAATGGGAAACGCAAGCGCACGTCCAAGTCGACACCCCCGCCTGTGGCGAAGAAAAGCAAGCCTAAGCCCACTCCAGCGGCGCCACCGAAGCAATGTGCGTTGTGCCACCGTGGCAATGTGATGGGGGGCGGCCCAGACGATGCCAAGACCCCATCGCCACAGCCAGGACCAACGAACAAGACGAAGGCGCGCAGTGCCAGCACGGCCGACTCCACTGGCCCTGCTGCGGCCGACTCCACTGGCCCTGCTACGGCCGACATGGCGCTGGAGGGACCGTTCATCGAGGCGCCTGTGCGTCTCAAGTTCGCGGACAAACCCGAGGAGCGCGTGTTTGTACACCTGAACTGCGCGGTTCACTCACCTGAAGTGTACGTGAAGGCGGACGGGCTGATCATGAACCTCCCGCGAGCCATCAAGCGTGGTCGCCAGCTCAAGTGTACGCGCTGTCACGCTTTTGGGGCCACTGTGGGCTGCGTGGAAGCCAAGTGCCGGCGGAACTACCATCTACGCTGCGCTGTGGAGAGCGGAGGAGAGATCGACGGGACCACTTACAGTCTCTACTGCCAGACACACGCTGCCATGCGTCAGGACCCCGTGCGTGTGTGCGTGTCGGACTGCGCTACCACGGACGAGACGGACGCGACGCTGTCGCTGGCTTGTTCAAGCTGCAGCACGCGCTTCCATCCAAAGTGCTTGGGCTTCTCGGACCGCCAGGCGAAGCGGAAGACGCAGAGCAAATGGGTCTGTAGCGTCTGTGACGGCATGAGCGCCAAAGGCCCCGTGAGGCCTCAGGCAGTGAAAATCCCGGAGCCAGCGAAAGCACCAGCGCAGGCCCCAAAACCCACGGGGACGTCGTCGAGACGGTCGAGCGCCAAGACGTCCTCGCCCACTCCCAGCTCCGCAGCCAGCCCACGTCGGAAGAAGCCCAAGAAGAACCGACTGAGCATGGCGCGCAAGACAAGCAAGAAGTCGAAAGCCAAGTCGAGCGCCATGCCGCACGCCATTTCGCCACACATGGACAGCAACTCGGACAGCGACTTGTCCACGGAAGAAACAATGGAGGGCTAAGCTTGTCCTGACGCCGTAGTTATCACAACGAGGTAGCTGCATGCACAGGAACCATGAGATCTCCCAGAGCCTTGCAATCGAAACGTGTCTCTTTCTTCTTTAGTACTGGCTTCCTGCTGGCCGTGTGCTTCCTAGTCTTCCTGCGCTGCACTGCGAAAAACGCCAGCTCTCGTTTGCAAGCGGCAAAGATGAATAAATAAGCCCAGTCGCGGTCTACATGATGGTGCAAAGCTCGCTCTGGCGCTCCGCAAAGGACGATGTCACGCTCACGTTGGAGTTTGAGCCCGAAATGGACGAACGTGCCGAGCCCAAGTCCACGAACTCGTCCAAGTTGCGCATCGCCGCGGCCACATTGCTCATGAAGTACGGTCGCCACAGCTTGCGATACATGAAGCGCGCCGAGAACGGCAGTAGACCCTGCAAACTGCGCTGTTCGGCTTCTCCGCCCCAGATCTTACTGCGTTCGACGATCCAGGGCACCACGACGCGCTTCGCTCGGATGGCACGGAAGACTCGTGGCATGACATGCGAGTGAAAGGCGCGCTCCGTGAAGGCAGCAGCCAGGGCGGGGTGCAGTGCCGTCTCCTCCAGGTTGAGCGTCGCGTGCAGCGTCAAGTTGAGCTGGCGGATCTCCTTCTGCAGCACGTCGAGGCGTAGCATCCACGAAGACGCACTGCAAGCCCCACTCACACACAGTGCGCGTTCAAGCTGCTGGATCTGCGCCAGCATCTGGAAGATGTCGCGATACACGTCCAGCATCTCCTGCTTGGCGGCAGGAGGGAGGCTCAGCAGAGGCAACAAGACCGTGGCCTTCACCTCGTGCTGACAACGCAGATACTCGACAAAGTACGACTTGAACCACACGAAGAACTCGCTCACGTGCAGCTCCAGCGTCTGCGTGTCCACGCTCGCTGTGGACGTCCTGGCGGACGGTTTGCATGGGCTTACAGTCTTGGACGCGTCGGGAGACACGGGCCCGTAAGACTGCTCCAGGAAGCGGTCCATGACGAAAAGCGCGTGGCGAATGGGCTCGTGCACGCCCAGCAGGAACTTGGCGCTCCAGCTCCACTCTCTTGGCTCGGTGAACACGGCGCTGAAGACCACACTACCGTTGGTGATGGACGGCGCTGCCACAGCCGCGCTCTTGAGCTCCTTCACGTCTTCTAGCCGCTTACCGGGTGATTGTGGCTGTGGCACGTCGCTCTGGGCGTCGCTACTGGCGGTAGAACGCTCGCTTGGGTACACGACCACGGGCGTATTCGCACGCTTGAGAGATCCTGGACGTTGGCGACGCACCACAGATGAAGCTGCAGCGTACTCGCTGGCGCACACACTGCTGGCCTCGTCACTGTCTTCGTGGCTGGCCTCGGAAATGCGGGCGGCGCGACTGTGAATAGGCGACATGATCTCTTCTGGCTCCGTGTCGGCTGTCGTCGGCGCAATGTCATCTTCGTGCGATGATGCGTGTGAGTCTTCCAGCCCAAGCGCCAGGCTGCGGTCGTCCCAGAGGTTTACAAGTCGCTCCTGACTTGCAGCCACGCCGTAGTCGGCGCGGAAGTCGGACATGGTCGTGACCACGTGCGCCACCTGCGCAATGTCGATGAGCGGCCCGGTGGCCAGCCGCTTCTTGTAGCGGCGGGAGGCGGCGGAGGCCACGCCGCCCTTGTGCGTGCGCAAGCGCTGGCGGCGCTGGAGCATGGCGTCTTCGTCCTCACTGGGGCCCCAGATGTTGCGGTAGAACTCGCAAGGCAGCACCAGCTTGTTGGCCGCCACCTTGGCGCGGTCGTGAAGAGCTACGCTCTGGTAGGCGCTGGCGGCGCTGAAGCCCGGCGCGCCGCGCTTGCTGTGGTAGAAGCTCATGGACAGCGGCATGCTCGCGGGCCTGCGTGTCTGGGCGTGCGCGCGCTGTTATTTGCCGTTGCCGGTGTCTGTGTCTGGCGCTGGATTCCGTTCTGATCTCGTGGAAGCGCGAGGCGGCGTCTGTTGGGCGGCCAATCGAGCAGCAGGCAGATGGCGCTTTGTGGCGGGGACGTGCGTGAGTGGCCCCGAAGACGACGAGAAGGGCGGCGGAGAAACGGAAGGTACCGGCGAAGGAGCGCTTGCCGGTGGGGCGTATCTGCCTGTGCTTGCAGATTGGGGCGGGCACGACGTCCGGGGCCGCGGCGCGAAAGCGGAATGGGGCGGCCGCGAGCGGGTCGAGAGGCAAGGAGCGTGGGTGCGGGCAGCGCGGCAAATCGGGAGATGAAGGCAGAGAGCGCAGCGACTCGCGGGTGCCACCCGCATGGGTGCTAGCACCTGGCTGGAAGCGAGCGCTCGCCCCCATTCCCCGCCCACATGTCGCCGCCACCTGACTTCTTCCGTCTCGGCGCCCAGCTGGCTTGGCTTCCGCGGCGCCAGGATGGTTCAGCAGACCCCGCGCCGCAGCAGACGGTGGCGAGCAGAGCCGCCCGGCCTGCGCCAGCCGGTGGCAATGCGAGGAAGCTCCGCACCCGAGGCGTGAACATGCAGACGAGCAAGTGGACAGAAGCCCCGCGGCTAGCTACCTGTTGGTAGGGGAAGATGAAGCCCAAGCCATGCTCTCTGCCAACACCGCCCGCCCCGGCCCCCGCCCCGGCCTCCCCCGCGGCTGCTTGCGCTGGCTAGCGGCCGTCCGGGCGCGCAGACGCATGCGCAGCAGGCTGCAGCGCTGGGCGAGCAGCGGAGCGGCCCACGGGGCCGCGCACGCAGCGAACATGGCTGCGCGGCGGCGGCGGTCTCGTTGCCAATGCGGGCATGCCCTTTGGCAGCTCGAGGGCGGAAGGTTGGGGGTCGGAGCGGGTGCAACTTCCATAGTTGTAGCCAATCAGCGGGCCGCATGGACGAACCCGGCATCTGATTTGCTGGCGCGAAAGGTCGTCTGGTTCCGCGGCGGTTGCGGCAGCCAATCACAGCACCAATAAATCCAGAAACCCGGAACGCCCAACTTTTTGGGCTCCGAAGGGCTCAGCACTCTCGCTGACACGACGCTGAACTGGTTGCCAGGGGCTCAGCTCAGCGTGCTGCTGGGTCGCATGGCGCCACGGACGCACTGGACGAAGACCCACGCCCTCCAACGGCTCGCAGAGCGTCCAGCTGATTGCTGCGCTGCGGGCGGCTGCGAGCCCTTCGTCGCCCTTCCTTATCCGCGTGCAATCGCCGACACGCCCAGTTTGGACTTCGTCTCCAGGCTTCTTCTCTCCGTGCAGGCGACGAGGACCGGGGCCAGTCGAGCCGCAGGAGATGTCGCACTGCGGCGCGCCCTCCTCACGCGCGTTGCCAACGCCGCGGCTTGGTCGATCTGCAGCTCGACAGATCGGCAGATCGGCGGGCTTAGCTCGGCCGTGTTACTGCGCCGCGGACAAGGGGATCGGCGACCTTCTTCACGCGTCGGCGAGCTGCAATTGAACGCAGCGCCAACACACGAGTGCGAGACCACTTGAGGAGCTGCTGGATTGCGTAACGGGCTGCCCAGCGCAGGAGCCGCCTGGCGGCGTGAACTCGTGAGCAGCATGTACACTCGAGGCGACTGGGATCAATCAACCTGTTTTCAGTCGGTGCTGGTGTCGCATCCCACAGACGCGTGCGAAACACGGCGAGAGAAGCGGATTGTCTCCTTGCGCCGTGGCATACACCTCGATCTGCGCAGGTTGGGCCAGACCACACTAGACTCCGCTTAACACAAGGCCCACTACTACATGCCAAGCACGGAGCATCACGCTGGCAACACCTCAGCGGCCGACACTGCGATGCGGTGCCGAACACAACAGCACGCCGTTCAGAACGACGGTCTCGCGTTGCACCTTCCCATGGAGATCACATCCCGCGAGCACGCGGACCCGACCCCAGCCCAAGGTCACCGTGCGCTGACGGGGCGTGTCTCCCTCCCCATCGTCTCGGATATTCGCTGGACAGACAGACAGACGTGCATGCTCGGTCTTGCAACCTTCGGCTTGTTCTTCTCCTGCTTGCAGCAGCGGGACGATGTTGGCGTTTGCCAGGAGAAGAGCGAGAAGCACGGAGAAGGCTGTGGTCTTCTCGGGAGTGCACCCAGTTCCTCGCACTCTCTGCTGTTGCTTTGTAGCTTCCAAGGAGATGACTTCCTTTCCAACGGCTCCACGCAAGACTCGCCAGACGTGAGAGAGGACGCGGGGCAGAGAGAGGTGAAGCCGCTGCTGAATGGAGCACTCAACCTGCTCGTCTGGATTGAAGTCGTTGGCGAGTCCGGCCAGCGCGCCCCTTTCTCGTGCATTGCATACTTGTCCTGCCTGGTCTACTTGCTCACGGTGCTGCTGTCGGTCTCCCAGAGCGGGTGCGCCAGCGGCTTGACTCCTGCGCGTTGCAGCATGCGGACGGCCGCCTTCTCAATGCGTTGCAGCTGGCGGTTCACTACGCTCTCGCTCTCAGGCGTGAACTGCTCCGTCCGGATTGTTAGCATGCCTGTCCGCAGCACAGCACCATGCACACACCGATACAGGCAGCAACTGCTAAGTACCTCTTCTCCCGAGGTGCAATAGGGGGATCGCGACGCTAGCGTACCATTAAGGTTGCCAAAGAGCACGTCGGTGGAGTAGCGGTCGCCAATTACGACGAGCTGGGCAGGGTCCACCACGTCAAAGTGTTTCTTCACGTACTCGACGCCGCCAGGTTTCTTGAGCACAGGACATGCCGGTCAGTAGATAAGAACAAGGAGTTGAGATGCACGGCCGAGGCGCGGGCTTACCTTCTGGTTGTGGCGCAAGACGGCTATGTGCAGGCCGTCCTCGATCTGCTGCGCCTCGACGAAGCCTGGGTCGTCGTTGGAGCCCGCCGAGTTGGAGAAGATGACGACGCCGGCGTCGCCGAAGACGCGCTTGCACTCGGCCAGCGAGTCCGTCAGATGCGGTGCTAGCTCTAGGCGGTGTGGTACCGTGAGCGTGTTGTCTTTGTCGAAGATGACGCCGCGGAAGCCGCGGTCCTTGAGCTTCTGGAAGGGCACCTCTGTCACATCTAGGACGAGGAGAAGCTCGCAGTCAGCTCGCGTTTGCGCAGCCCACAGAGCGCACCAAGACGCACGCCACGCAGCGATGTGGACTGCAGACGCGCGCGCATACCTTTCACGGACACCTGCGGCAGCAGCAGCTCTGGCTGGCGCACCAGCACGCGGCAGAACTCGGCCACGCCGCCCAGGTTCAGCCCCTTCATTTTGGCCCAGGTCGCTCGCTCGGATGACGGTTCGCGGGGTGTTCGCTCGGCCAGCGACGCGCTTGGTCCTTCTTTTCGGCCAATGAAGCGCTATAGAAAGGGAGCTCTGCTTGTTCATTCGCAGAAATCACCGACACGGTACGGTATTTGGATGAATCCCCGCAAGTGAGCGGTTTGGTTTACCAGCCCGGACCTCCGCTCCCCCACACCAAAAACAACCGATCGAAAGCTCGGCACCAAGGAGCTCCTCGCCCGGCTCCCCTTGCGCGCGCTCTGCTGCCTCCCACACGCGTCTCTCAGCGCCCCCGACGACACAAGAACGTAGCGCACTATCACTTCTCTCCATCGCCGCGCGCACGGACGTCTAACTCGCCGGAATGGCCGACTTACCCGAGGAGCCGCGGCCTATCGACGGCGACGAGGACAAGGCCGAGAAGAGCTCCAGCTCGGACGACGATTCCTCATCCTCTAGCTCCGGGTCTTCCTCCTCTTCCTCCTCCTCTTCAGACTCGGAGTCGGAAGACGAGGCGGAGACGGCTGAGCAGGGCGACAGCACCGCCTCCGCCGGCTCCAAGCCAGCGGCACATGGCGGACTATCGCGGCCAGGAGCGTCTGCACACGGCACCAGCAGCTCTTCAGGCCCGGCACTCTCAATGCCGCGCCACGACCGCGTAGCCAGCGCGGAGCCGCTCAATGTCAACTCCACTCGTGCTGCCGCGCGCTTCCGTGCTGCGGAGCAGAGTACGTCGCAAGGGCTCATGCCGCTAGGCACACGTAAACGCGATCGTCGAACCATTGAGGAAATCCAGCGCGACCTGCGCAATAAGCGGCCCAAGCCACCGGGCTCCAGCGCTAGCGCCATCTCCGCAGCGCGCTCCAGTCCGCCACAACCGCCGCGTGGCTCACCCGTACGCTCTCCAGAAGCGGAGGCTGCGGTGGCCAACGGTGTGCCACTGGGAGGAGTGCCGCTGGGCCAGTTTGGTGCGAACGGACGGCTGCCCAGCAAGCGCAAGCCTGTATCAGCGCATGACCGACTGGCCATGAAGCTCAACGGACGGCGCTCGAGCGCTGCCAAGCCTAAGAAGACGAGTGCGGCCTCGTCTGCGGCCTCTGGCTCCAATGCGCCTAGTGTGTCGGTCATGACGGCGTCCAGCAGTGCCAACAGTGGCTCCAAGCCGGCACGTGGACCCATGGCCATCTCCAGTCTTACCACTAGCACCAGCGACTATGGAGCAGATGAAGGTTACTCCAGCAGCAGTCGCGCGTCGACCGCAATGCCGCAGGTACCGCCAGTGGATGGCAAAGTGGTGCGAGCGCTGTTGCGAGCCATGCTGCGCTTTGGCGACCTCACAGACGTGGGGCTTTATTCCTCAGCGGCCAACTTTGCCGACGAGTACAAGCAGCCTAGCTTCGTGGAACGCGCCAATCTGGCGTCTTCCACGCGTCTATCAAGCGAGAGACTGTTCAAGCTAGCGGAGGAGGTGGCTCAACGAGCCAAGCAGGCGGTGGAGGCGCGACCGACGCCGCAGGACAGTATCAAGTTCCACGACGTGGAAGTACGGCCATCTCAGGTCATTGAGCGGCTGTACGAGAACCTAAAGCTGCGTGTGGCTGTCCAGCGCGCTCTACGCACCGCTGGCTGTCAGTCAGGAAGCGCCCAGACCAATGTCAATGGCGCCTACGTGTTGGTGTCCCGACAGAGCGGACTGGACGTACTGGGAATACACGCGCGAGACCTACCGGCTTGGAGCTGGGCCGAGAAGGAGCACGACTGGTCTCCACGCAAGGATGCAGCGCTGCTACTGGGTATGTACGTGCACGGCTTTGGCGGCTGGGAGGACATGCTAAACGACGACTTGCTACACTTTCAGGGTCAGCGAGCGCTCAAGGGCGAACGGCTTAAGAAACGCGCTGAGAACCTGTTGAAGCGCGTGCCACCGCCTGATGTGGATGCTGGCGATCCACGCGTCGTGCAGCTGGCGAACGCTCTGAGTGCGCCTGCCAACTCGAATCTGTCGTTGGGAGACCGCTTCAGTGCCATCATCCACAACGGAGGCATCGCTGGTGTGTCTGCTTCTCCAGCGTCTTCCTTTGGAGTTCCTGTGGGCAGTGGGCGGATGCAGCGAGCAGCGGAGAGGATCGCGGCCAGGCAACAACAGGGCGAGGACTCGTCGGCGTCCTCGTCCTTAATGCGGCGTCATGGCACTCCAAGTCAAAGCCAGAGTCACAGCAATGGCGCGAGTCTCGCGAATGGGTCGCTAGACCGCCACCGCAAATCTTCCTCGGCCAGTGGACGCTCTCATGATGATGTTAGGGATGAAGAACCAGAGGACGGAGAGGTGGGGGCTGCTGTAGCTCCGGCAGCGTCACCCGCGACGTCCACAACTTCGTCGCGACGTCACAACGGCAGTACTAGCTCCAGCTCGAGACACAAGCGGCGGTCACCGTCTGTGGACGCGGACCAGTCGAGCGGCAAGAAGCACCGCAGCAGCGACAGTAGTCGCAGCGCGAGCAAGAAGGACAAACGGGAGAAGAAATATCGGCGAGCCAGCCAAGAAGAGGTGGACGCTGGGCCTTCAGCAAGAGGGGCGGAGAGGGAGACACCGGTGGAGACTGAGCCTGTTCGACTCCTCACGGAAGACGAGAGCTACGATAAATGGAAGCCCAACAAGAAGTTGCGCGAGATCCGGCAGGTGCTCAAGAAGATGAAGATCATGGCTGAGTGGTCTCGCAACCAGAAGGACGAGACGGTCGTGGAGAAGGTCTTCAAGTACGTGAGCACCATCGGTGAAGCTATTGACGCCATCGTGGTCAAGCACGACGGTGGCGAAGTGGCTACGAATGCGACGTCCACAGCCGTCTCAGCCTCCCGTGATGCCGATGAGTTGTGTACCTGCCTCTGGACGTACGCCGCGGGCTTCACGCCCTTCTCGCCGCAGCGCTTCGAGCGGCTCTACGATGACATTTGCGCCGATGGCGACGCGCTGCTCAACTCTGGACAATGACGCGAGATCCCTGCGTAGACAGCACATCTCTCAGACTTGCGACTCTTTGCATTGCCACAGGGGGAAGAGAAACGGGAACTCACACGCAGAGCAGGTAACACATAGCAACAAGAAGCCACATGCATTCACTGAGGCGTGACTCGTGATCTCGTCGTCTGGAGCGTTGCAAAGTTTGCTGGAGACGTTGGGCCGTAAGTGTGAAAGGTCGGACGTGAAGCTCGCTGCCAGTCTCAAACAGTGACGCTTTGCGCCTCGAGGATTATCCACAGAGCACTAGCTAGAGACAACACTACGAGGAAGAAGAGCGCCATGATGTCAGTATTGGCCACACCGCTGCAGCCACCACCCACGGCGGAGGAGCTGGTGCTCAAGGAGCAGGTGGCGCAGGCGCTGGCAAGCCAAGGTGTGCTGGCCAAGCTCAAGGCCGAGCTGCAGGCCGCCGTGTTCCAGGTCATGCACGACCGTGAAGGCTTTGGCGAAGCTGCATCCAGTGACGCGAATCCCAAAGCGCCAACGCTGAGCGACTTGCCTGCAGACGCTGGGGCTGTGGCACTAGCTCTGGTGGTGGAATGCCTCGAGTTCTTCCGTTGGACCCACGCGCTGCGTGTACTGCGTACGGAGGCTGGAGTGGAGCACGAGAAGAGCGACATGTCTTCGCGAGCTCTTGCTGAAAAGCTGGGATTGTCTGTGCAAGGTAGAGGGAAGAAGCCCGTGCTTCTGGAGCTGGTAGAGGCCAGACTTGATGGCGAGAGCTCGGCTGTAGCGTCTCGTGCGACGCAGGAGACGGAATGGCCAGAGAATAGAGCGGATGAACGTGAGGAGTACCGTGGCCATGAAGAGCGTAAAACGATCGAGGACTTGGATGGACAAGAAGAGGAGGAAGATTCTAGGGAAGAGGAGACTGAAGACGCGGCTGTGTCGATGGCACGGCCGTGGAGGCGTGAAGAGGTCGAGCACGCTGTGGAAGCGGAGGCTCCAGTTGCGGTTTCCGATGGAAAGGTTGTTGAGCAGACCAAGTCCAGCGATGAGAATGCAGACGATGCCGGCGAAGCCAGCGATTTCATTGAGGAAAGTATGGCGGAGGAAATCCCGAGCGACTCGGAGCTAGGCGAGTCCATCGTGCAGGAGGAAGATGAAGACGAAGGCGCTGGAGATGGAGATGGCAGTAAAAGCGACCACAAAGCTGACCATCACGTCACCCCGTCATATCCACCGCCAGCTCTGGGGAAAATCGATGTCGAGGAAGATGACGGTGACGACGCTGTGTCCTTAGCTGCGCCGCCGCCTGCCCCTGCGAAGCTCCCGTCACTGCCACCGCTTGGGGGCACGGAGTTCACAGCTGGAACCGGAGACGACGACTTTGACGCGGTAAGTGCCGATACTTGCGTGGGAGTGCAGATGTGAGCTGTGGTTGGCTCGTGCTGAGAAGTTCAACAACCTCTCTTGCATTCCTGCGGGAACTGCGTGCGTTGTTGTTGGCAGGAGCTGGAGGCAGAGCGCTTGAGCTCTCTGGACGCCAAGCTGCGCGCCATGGAGGACGAAGACGACACGGGCACACTGCAGCAGCTCAAAGCCTCGCTGCAAATGGAGCTGCAGCAGACTGACAGTCTCGCTAGCAGCGGCGTTACCAGCGGCTTCAAGGACGAAGACGAGGACGAGGATGCTGAAGTTGCGGTGGATCCCGGCGCTCGACATGAGAAGGAGGAAGACGAGGAGGAGGAAGCCTATGGCAGCAGCGACTTTGAAGAGGAAGAGGAGATCGCCAGGTATGCCACGCCGCAGTATTCCGCTCTGCTCCACCTTCCTGTTGGGCCTAATCTTTCGGTCTGTATGTGCTCAGCGAGATCTCGGAGGAAATGGAGTCCATGGAGGAACTCTCGAAGGATGAGGACGACGAAGATGCCGTGGAGAGTACTGCTGTGAAAGCTGGCCACACAATGGACGAAACAGACAGCAACGTCCTACCGCCATGGGTGCTCCAGAGCGACAAGCGCGTGGCCAGCGAGGACGCGCTCAACAGCTACGACTACATTGAAGTTGTTGAAAGAGGCGGGTGGTGAGGCGAGATCTGTAGCACGTGCAGTAGCTAGAGCAATACATGGCGGAACGCACACCTTTGCCTCTCCTTTGTTGTTTGTGTTGTGCCGCATGAAGGGCTTCGTGGAGAGCGTTTTGAGCACATTAGTCGGTCTTGTGCTCGTCCTGGTTGTTGGTCTGGCTGGCGGCGGCGACCTCGGGCCCCACGAGCTTCGCGAGCAGCTCCTTGTCCTTGAAGCACTCAGGGTGGATGAAGAAGTTGCGGCCGCGCGCCTGGAAGGACAGCATGGGGTGCATGGACTTCTCGGGCGGAGAGACCTCCGAGAGGCGGAAAGAGTGCTGCGTGAGTTGCGCAAAGAGCGTGACGGTCTCCACGGTGAGCGTCATGTCGCCCTCGTTGACGGCTCCAGCAGCTGTGGGGGCCGGTGCGCCGCCACTGGCCGACGTTTCGGCCGCCCACATGCGGATCACATACGGCTTGAAGAGGTAGTGGAAGAGCGAGGTGGTGCCCAGTCCGAAGGCCATAATGGTCCCGCACATAGCCCACTTGCCCACCATGGACGTGTCCTGCTCGCTAAGGACGCAGAGCACGGGCATACCGATGGACGTGAGCACGCAAGACGTGACAGACACGCCCTTCATGAGCCGCACGGCGCGCGCCATGGGGCCCTCGTACACCACGTCGCCGCCCATGGCTGTGCCGCGCTCCAGCAAACGACGCTCCATCTCCTCCACGTGCGCGTCCAGCTCCTCGTCGCTCAGGTGCTTGAGTTCGGCGTTCGGGTCCTCCTCCTCGTGCTTGCGCGGCGGGGCACTGGAGCTGAAGCGGCTCTGCAGAGCCACGGGCAGCACCTGAGCAGCCAGCGCCATGCGTGGGCGGGCGCTGGACAGCGGAGCCGCAGCGTAAGGGCGGCTGGGTGCCAAGAGCGCGCGGCCCAGGTTCAGGGCGCGACGAGAGCTGCGCGTGACCAGCATGCTGTCCTGGAAGCAGTGATGCGGACTGCGCTTGATGGATAATGCGCTGCTGATTGGCGGCCACCGTCGGTGTGCTATTGCCACCGTCGTTGTGTGCTATTACCACCGTCGGTGTGCTATTACCACCGAATCAGGCCGATACTTATCCAACTACCGGTACGTTTGAAACTGTCCTCGACACGCGGTATCATACAGCATGCACATTGCCGCAATTGGCCAAGCGCGACTGCGGGCTAGTAGGCTGCTGCAGGTTCCCGGCGAATCGGCAGGAGCGCTACTGAGTCCGTGCATTATGTCTCCGATCCGCCTACAGCGAGCGGAGCACTCGTGATCTTGAGCAGCCGGGATCCATGTCTTCGCTTGCGCGCTGGTCGACCGACTACTCCCACCACGCCGGTCGACCTCCCGTCGAGAGAAGAACTTGTGAAATGAACGAGCGAGTGGAACGAGGAGGTTTTGCCACGTGTCTGCGTATGGAGACAGGAATCGGCCGGGAGTAGCTCGTAACACGCGAGTGCATTGAATAGCTCCTCGTGGTCCTTTGTATTTGTACGATTCCACCCGAACGCACCTTGATCAACTTCACTTGCTGTAGCGTGCAGTTCGCTTTGGCCTCCCCGCGGCTCTGGGGCGAGATTTTTGCGCACTGCTTGCACGGATGCATGCTCTCGAGCCCGCGACTTGTCGTGGCGAGCCATGAGCGGGGAAGGCTCTCTCCATCGCCACCAAGTCGAGCGCAGGAGGAACAGGGAGACCGAACCCCGCGCGAGCGTCCGTCGTTTGCCGTGTAATGCTAGATGAAGTCGTCGATCGTCGAAATCCGGGTGGCCTTGAATTCGGCCTCGCACCAGGAGGCCTTGAAACTCGTCTATAGCGCGAACATGGCTTTGGAGCTCGAAGGCGAGACGGTGAGTCAGCGGCGCGCTGGCGTGACCGGTTTCGTACCGGTTGAGCGTCGTGGCGACGCGTCACTAATGATATTCCCACCCCTAGATAAAACACAAAACGTTTGTCTAGGGTTGGGCTACATCCATTAATCCCGGTGATGCAATGATTAACCGAAGTGGACACACGCTGACCGTCGGCCAACCACGGAGACGCAAGCCGGTGGTCACACCAAGCTGCTCCCTACGACGCTGCTCGCCTTGAAGAGCGTTTATTGACGACGACAGCGCGTACCGTAATACTTCGTGTAACTCAAGTGAATCGCGACGGTGCGTCAGCATGGACGTCCTCTCAACGACGACACAAAACCTAAATGAGAGGCCAGATATATTCTTTCGACGCCATGTGTCACAGTCGAAACTCGCCACACGCCGCGTTGGCTCATTTGCCGTCTGTTGCTGGCGCTCCGAGAGAGATGGGTCGGCAATTGTGGCATTGGCGATCTTGATCCGGCCTTCCTCCAGGTGAATTCCGGCATTTCCGGTGGCTACACCTCACGTGCCGTATCTGGCCTGCGCGACAGAGGGGCGTGTCGTCGGTTGCTTGCGTCGGTGGCGCTAGTCTGGGCATCCGATGCTGACTGACATGGTCGCCTGCAAAATGTCCCCTTCGCCCCTTCGATTGGTAAAATGCAGTGCAGAGGCGGGGCTGCGGCCACGTGAACAACCAAACCCGCCGCGGCCCCACGCCAGCAACCAGTGTGGCTGCACGCTCGGCTTCTCCCGCCTCTCCGCAGCGAGCGCCACCCCGTTCGCGGCCTCGCGTCTGAGAGCCACCCGACGGCGCCTCGCTGCGTTTCGCTGCTGGTCTCGAGCCCAGACAAAAACGGGATGTGCCGCCCGGAGACGAGTGGAGCCGAGACTCTGGTCCTGATTTACCCAGTTGCAGCCAGTCGGGGGTAGGGGCGGCGCACCCTTCGCGCCACCAACCGAGCCCGACCCAGCAAAAGGGCCTTGAAGCGCCCACCAGCTGGCCTGCGCTTCTCGGCCCTTTCGCGCCGCAGCGAACACGCCGATGCTGCAGGACAGCGCGGGCCAACCCGTGCTCTTGCGGCCTAATGTGCCGCCCCCGCCACTTCTTGCTCTGCTGCCAGGCCCCGCGCGGGTCGCCAAAGGCCCCCAGTTCCGTTACGACGCGTTCGTGGCAGACGCTGCAAAGGTATCTTCACCTGGGTCGGCGCTCCCAGGCTTTAGGCTTCAGGCTTTAGGCTCGGGTGCCGGTTCTTTGCTTCTTTTTCGCGTCCAGCGACACTTGGAGAGCACGGGAAAACCGCGAGAAATCGAAGAGAAGCGAAGGCCAGAAGCCCAACCCAGCTCGAAGCCGAGGGCTTCCGCCTGCAGCCGGGCCGCAGCAGCGGAAGGCGCAGGGCAGGCGCGGCAGTCAGGCCTGAGCCGCAGTAAGCGAGGCGAGCAGATGCAGTCGGGCGACGGCGGCACGGACGCGGGCGCGGGCGCGAGCGCGGGAGGAGCGCCCAGGGGGCGCCGCCTGCCGCTCGCTCCGTATGCAGTGGGCCCCCAGCCGACCTACCAGCAGCAGCAGCAGCAGCAGGGGCTTCTCCAGTATCCGAGCGCCATGGGTCTGCCCACGGGCGGCGCGGCGCCTTCACTTCGCTACGTCCAGCAGCAACAACAGCAACAGCAGCAGCAGATGCCGATGTCGATGTCGATGCCGATGCGTACTAGCTTCTGGCAGACGAATGTCGGACTAGACCCAGGAGACTTTGGCAAATCTCAGCAGCAAGGAGCAGGTGGGGTGGAGATGGAGCTGAGCGACATCCTGGTAAACACTGGGGGCGTGAATGCTGGCCAGACGCCAGCCGGAGCTGCTACTAGCGCGTCAGACATGGCTCTGCCGAGCTTTGGTGCCAACCCATTCCAGGGCGGCATCAGCAGCGCCAAAGGTGGGTACCATTCCGGCTCGGCCAGCAGCACCATATCTTCGGGACTTGGGCCAGTGTCGAGCGGCAACTTCTTGGCGGCCAACAGCAGGAAGCCAAACGCAGCCGTGAACGGACCTGGCTCCGAGTTTGCCGTGTTCGTGCACGGGCCGGACGAGCCGGATCTGACAACACGCAAGCTGGAGGACAAGACCTTGACGTGTGACTTCCACGAGTGTCCGAACCGCGCACGGGTGGCGCAGGCTTACGGCAAGTTCTGCAACCGCCACGTGATCGTCGCGCCCTGCGGCTTCCCAGCCTGTCGTGACAAGGCCGTGCCACACGACACCATGTGCAAGAACCACCTGACAGAAGGCAAGGACGCCCTGCACGAGATCCTCAAGAATAGGCCAAATAGCGTGCCTGTGTGTCGCATCTTTGGCTGCTTCAAGAACGACCAGGGTGGTGGGTATTGTCGAGGCCACGAGAAGCTGCTCATGGCCATGGGTCGACTACCGGCGCACATCAGCAAGCGTCGTCTCAACAGCGCCTACACCATGTGCAGTTATCCAGACTGTGGCAAGCATTCCCAACGGAATCATCTCTGTCGCACACATGGGAACGCCATCATGGCGCAGGCCAAGGAGATGGCAGACCGGCCTGGCGCCACGGAGGGATATGAAGAAATACTCTCGCGGCTACAGAAGGATATTCGACGCTGCACGCACGAGAACTGCACCAAGAACTCGCAGCGAGATCGCCTCTGCACCATGCACTACTTAGAGAAGAACAAGATGCAGCGTGATGGTTCTGTCGCCAGTTCTCCTGCCTCCAGCGGGACCGCCACCACGTCGACCTCAGCGAGTTTGGCTCTTACTTCGACATCACTTCCGGTTCCAGCACCAGCGGCGGCGTCTTCCTTCATGTGCACGCAGCCGGGATGTACTTCACGACAAGTTTCCAATGACTTGTGCAGGTATCACGCATCTAAGCTCGCTGAAATGGAGAAGACGGGAAGTAAACGCACCAGGAGCGACACTCACACCATGGAACGCACCCGTTGCAGTACTCCCGGCTGTCTGAACCAGACGTATACGTCAGGAGTATGTCGACGGCATCTCAGTTTGCAGAAGGCGAGTCAAGCTATGAATCAACCGCGTCTCGGCGACCTGGGTGTCTTCTCCACCGCTGTAGGAGTCCCCAGTGTGTCACCTTCGGACGTGGAGAACGAAGCCAAACAAGGACTTTTCATCCTGAACGGCAAGTCGCAGACCAATGCTGGGGCTGGGGTGAACAATGCCACACCAGCTTCGGGTGGGATAGCGAACTCTGCGACGACAGGCGGATCAACCACATGCAGTAACCCCATCTGCGTCCGCGAGAGCTACGGACGAGACTACTGCGATGCGTGCCAAAACTTGTTCTCACCGTTTGTGGCGTCTGCGGGGGACCTTCCGGCTGGAGCAACTGGGTATCAATTAGCTGGAGAAGAGACTGCTGGCAGTGCTGCAGTAACTACAGCAGGGGGTGATGGCTCTCCGTGTCGCGTTGGGAACTGTAGCGCGCCGTCGGTGCGAGCCAGCCTGTGCGAAGTGCACTTTCGTGCGTTCGAGAGCGGTTCGCTATCCGTGGATCAGTTGAAACTGGAGTCTCAGGAGCGTCAGCGCGAACAGAACGAGCTGGCGGATGCGGCAGCAGCGGCAGCGGCGGCTGTCGCCGAGGCGAAGCAACCCAGCCCCACGACGGCCAAGGGCGGTAAGAAGTACTTTTGCCAGGTGGAAGGCTGTGACAAACAAGCACAGAAGCGCGGACTGTGCAAACGACACTTCCGGGTTCAAGAAGGCACGACCGTGAGCAGAGTCCAGAAGGACGAGCACCTCCAGCAGCTCCAACAATTCCAGCAGTTCCATCCGCAGTCGACAGGCACAGATTTCCCACTCTCAATAGTTCAAGCTGGAGGGTCTGGAGAAGCGTCTCACCCGTGCCAGTTCCCAGGATGCACTCAGGAAGCGAGCAGGGGCACACGTCTGTGTCTGATGCATGCCAAGGCCACGTTCTGCTGGCAGCCCGGGTGTAAGAACTTGGTGGCACAGCCGCTTTTCTGTGAGTTCCATGCGTTCCGCCAGCGCTGTGCCTTTGAGAACTGTATGTATGGGGCCGAGCGAGGCATGAGCGGCTGTGCGAACCACGTGCTGGCGAAGAAATGCCGTCACGAGTTCTGCGACAAGTTCGCCGTGGGCTTGGTCAATGACTGGTGTCGTCTGCACCAGATCAGCTGCCATCAGGCCCCCTGTGCGCTCTGTAAGCTGCACTCGCCGTCGCTGGAAGGCCAAGACGAGAACAGCAACCGCAGTCGGTCAAACGTTGCAACCGACAAAGGTACGAGCTCAGGGATGCGAGAGCCGCGGATGATCTAGACCGGGATTGAACCGGGGAAGGGCATGTGGCTAGGGACGAAGGAACGGATGGCGATCGAAGCCACTTTCAAGACGAGCGATGGCAGCGCGCCAAGCAGACAAGAAGGGCCACGACGCCAGCGGGGGAATTGATATACAGAAGAACAAGAAGCGAGCACGGACGTCTTTCGAGTGAATCAAGTGGAGGGGGAGGGAGGGGAGGTGCAGTGGGAGGTGATTGGTGACTGGTGACTCGTTACATTTGTATGTACTTGTATAGGATTGACTTGGTAGAGCGCGTGGGGGTTGCAAGCAGCGAGACCCAAGAGCGCACTCTGTGATTAGTGGTAGGCCCAGAGATTAACATGATAAGTTTATTTGAGCGTGGTTCCTGTGACAGGAGCGAGTTTCGCGCCACACATGCAGCAGGACTTGACGTTGAGACTGGAAATGGGTCCCTGAATCAGGCAAATAGAGTCGCGGGGCCGTAGCGTTCCTCGCATTTGCTCTGCCCGTCACCGAGGAGATACTGCACAAGGAAAGGAGTGGAAAGTATCTTTGACCGAGAAGAGACGGGCCAGATGGACAGTGTAGCCATGTGACGGGGCATGTGGCTACAACCGCTATATCGCTTCGTCTGACGTCGTTCGTATCCTTCCATCCATTGCAAGAGCAGCACACTCTTCGACTCGTGTGTACGAATGCGACTTGCTTGGCTTGATGCTGTATGAATGGGAGGAGTCGATGTCGATGTCGATTCTGGGAGCCGCCCGAGTTAAATGATGTCCGCACCGAAGATAAACCGCAGGATCCGGAGGTAGGTGGGCTTGAAGTGCTGCGACGGGGAGGACATGATGAGGGCCATGGACAGACAGAAAAGCACCACTTCGCTGTGCTTCACGTAGCGCACGAGCCCACGACGCTCCAGCAGCTGCCACACGATGTCCAGCGCGCGCGGGAAGCAATACAGCATCAGTTCGAAGCGGCGCTTTGCGTGCTCAAAGAAGAGAGCTCCACCCGTGGAGAGCTGCGCCAGACAGAGCGATAAGAACAGGGCAGATCCATGCAAGCAGTGATAGCTACCGTCAATATCCCCTCTCTCACATACAACCACGCTCACAACAAGGGAGGCAGAGCACATTGGCTTACCCCAGCGATGAGCGACACGGCTGGGAAGTCCCGATGGAAGGCGTGGCGGAAAGTACAGACCACTAGCTTCACAAAAGTCTGTTCAGATGGGAACGCCACAGCACATTAAGCACGCACAACCAATGAATCAGTCGTGATCAAAAATCAGTACCACGCCGACCACAAGACTCGCACGACAAAGTTGAAAAGGGACAGTCAAACAGACCTGGTAGGAGGTGAGGAAGGCCGAAGAGCAGAGCGCCGCGTACGAGATTCTGGCCGTGGAGGACACGGGCGCACCTTGCAGCTGCGGGAAGCGGAAGATCAACGCTGGCAAGAAGTGCACAGGCAGGTAGATCTGGAGCGAGCGTCCCAAGCCGCCGATCCATTCCTTGATGCCGTGCGTCACACACGATTCCCTGTCCACACCAGAGCACACCAAGAGAACGAACGTTCGCAACATTAGTACCTGGTAACTGCCTCAATTCCCAGTCTCTTGAGCAGGAAGTCTTACATGTGGTAGTGCGGCTGACACAGACGGAAGGGGATCGGCTGTCCGTGCGCATCCAGCTCGCCACGCATGCGCTGGCGCACCGTGTACTCCAACCCGTAGTGGTTCACGGCACCGATACGGCAGATCCAGTTGTAGTAGCCTTTGGGAAGCAGACTCGGATCCACCACAAAGCCGTACATGATGGCGGCGTTGCTGAGCGCGAAGAGGCATTCGGACGAGTAGCGCCACGTAGGCACAGCACCCACAGACACGAGATGGCGGCCTACCACGTCCAGCATACGCACGAAGATATAGAGCGAGATGGTAGCACGTCGTGACGGCGAGTCCAGCAGCAGTGCTGAACCGGATACCGCACCAGCCAGCGCCAGATTCATGCGGTCGCGCTGGCCGCCGCGAGCAGCACGCGCCATCAACTCAGTGACGCGGAAAATGCCCACAAGGCTGCCAAAGAAGGCGCCGAAGCGCAGCGTGTCTCCGCGCAGTAACAGCCGCGCCGCGTCCGCATAGCCGTACTCCAGACTGCTCCACTTGCGCGACGCGAGCAACACAGCGGTGAATGCTTTAGCGCCGTAAGCCAGGAGGAAGGCACGCGCAGCGGCCTGACAGCTCGTAAGTAGATCGCGCTTCACGGTCGACAGATCCACCACCAAGCGACGCAGTTCCTCGCGTCGGGCCGCCGCGTGCTTCTTGGCCTCTGCATCTGTCTCAACGCCTGGTCCACCCGGGGTGCCGTTAGGAGGTCCGCCGGAGGCGGAGAGCTCCTCGTTCAACCGTCGCTCAAAGTCGCTCAAGACGTCGCGCGCAGGTCGAGGATGCGCGGCGGCTCCGTCGTTCGTGTCGGTGTGCTGCTGGTTCTGACTCTCGTTGTGCAGCTCCAGCGCCGCCGCCGTGAGCTCCGGCGACTCCTTCCGCCGCTCCGACGTAAAGAACGCCGAGTAGATCCGCTCCATGCCTGTCTGTCTGCGTGCACGCTCGTCCAGCTACCCTGGTCCTACCACCTAAGCGTCTCTCTCTCTCTCACTCTCGCTGCTTGACGCCCGGGCGTGAGGGCGTGAGGGCGAGCAGCGGCACGCGGACGCGAGCGACAATGCGCGCAGGAGGCGCTGAAAGGAGAAGGCAGCGCTAGCCGCAGCGGAAGAAGCTGCACGCCCTGAGGTGGGAGAGCGAGGTGTGGGTCCTGGGGGCGTGCGTGAATGGCAAAAGCACGGCACCCTGCTTTTGTGCTTTACCCCTGTGTCTTTGTGCTTTACGTGCTTTACGTGTTTTACCTGCTTTACCTGCTAAAAGTTTTGGGATCCACCAGCGATAGGCAGTGGGAGGTGCGCGCCAAGACCTCCCCGCTGCTCGAACTCACGCTGGATGACGTGGTTGCGAACGTGACGCTGCGCGCGACGTTCAAGCTGGTGCCGGAGGCCAAGAATGAGACGGCCTTCGTGGCTTCTCTCCTTGCGTATGTGAAGCAGGTCTTCATGAGGCAGGAGTTCATCAAAGGTGTGGCGTCCAGTAAGAAGGATTTCAAGGCGTCCAAGGGTGGGTCTGGTGCGTG
The DNA here is from genome assembly GCA_023338225.1 of Halophytophthora batemanensis. NCBI lineage: Eukaryota > Oomycota > Peronosporomycetes > Peronosporales > Peronosporaceae > Halophytophthora > Halophytophthora batemanensis. Next base: position 32,064 of record JAADYK010000165.1, read on the forward strand.
AGTGCGTCCCGCGGCGTCTACCACCAACGTGGTGGAGTTGCTAGTCGAGGCTATTATCAATGCTGTGTACCCTACTCTGGTCGTCGCAGCCACGGACCTCACGCGTACTAACTCGAAGAACGCCAAGTTCGGGGACTACCAGTGCGACTCAGCCATGAACATTGTTAAGGCATTAAAGGGGACGCCAGACGCGGTTCGTTTCCTCGTGACGGGTTCATGTGAATCACCGTCGCCATCTCAAGACGCCTGTGCTAGACCACCTCAGTGTGGTTGGCGCTAGCTTCATCAAAACCTTCTTCACGCCAGTCTTCGTCGCTGCGCAACTGCAGCGGGGGCTAGTGCACGATGCTCTCTCTGGTGGTGGAAATGTATTCAGGGTTCTTCCTCGGGAGGCGAATAGCCATTGGATTCCGGCCGCGAGGGTGAAGAGCACTACACGACGAAGGCCTGCTCGTGCTGCGGGAGACTCAACCGCAGCATCACCAGCGAGAAAATCTTTTCGTGCTCGCACTGCAGCCTGACGATTGACCGCGAC